>RAOO01000179.1:0-29921 GCA_009805345.1 Neurospora sp. FGSC 26628 | reverse complement strand
GCCTCCGGCCATCTCGAGGCTGATGCCAAGCGTCGAGGGTGAGTGTGGCCTAGTTGCCTGAGGCATCCAGCCGTATAGCAAGGCTTGGGTCCAAGCCGTGCGGCTCCTTGGGAGCCTGGTGAGGCTTAGGGTCGAATGTCCGTGTGACAACCGTTATGAATACGATTACCCGTGGAAATGTGGAGAAGGCGCAGGGCATGTTCCACGTCTCCCTAATGTTCTTTGAGCCAGGTAGCAATACCCCACAGAGAAAGGAAGAACAGGACGTGGATATTAAGGAGCAGTTCCTGATTAATGCCTACCACGATCTTCTTGAACGTCGACGAATAAAGGCATGTTGTCAAATAAGCATCGCTGTGTGGGACAAGGGAATGACCAATTGTCGGAGAGGCGATAGGAATAAGACAACGCGATATACCTTGCTGAGGAGAAGTAATCGATATAGCTGCAGGACCTATTTGTTAAGCAATTCTAACGACGTGAATCCTTTAGCACAAGAGCACGAAGAGAAAAGTTTTCGCCATTTGCTGTCGGAGGCCCCTACCTTTCCTGCACAACAACTTTGAGGGGTGACTGATCATTCTGCTCTAACCCATGAATCCATCCATATTCCATCACGCTCCTGACAAATCATGTGAGAACCTTGGCCCACAATACAAAAAGCATATGTCGATTATCCGTCATGCCGTCTCACTCCTCTATGGGGCTATTATCCTCCTCCTCCTCCTCCTCGAAACCACCCTCAGATCCCTGGGCGTACTCCTCATTCTCCTCGTACTCCTCCTCGGACTCCTCCTCCGACTCTGTGTCCATCTCCTCCTCGTCAGGCTCCTCGATTTGGAGCTGGATCGGGACGCTAGCGACGTCCCAGGACACAGCAGTCTCTAGGAACCTGTCGACTGCGGCCGCCAGAAGACAGCGGCGAGAGGGGTCCTGCGCGGGCAGGTGCTCTGCAGCAAAGCTGCGAAAACGCTGGCGGGCCTCGATGGCCAAAAAAGGGCTTGGAAAATGTGACGGTTGAGGAGCTCTCCAAGCTCAGTGCCCACGCGAGCCTGGTCGAGGAACGAGTCGTCCTCGAAGTCCCAGATGTTGAAATTGTTGTTGCCGACACCGGTCATGGCCGGGTTTTCGCGCACGAGACGCTTGCACGTGTCGACGATGTCGACAAGCAGACGCTCAACCTCTCGCTTAGCGGGGCGCGAGGTCATCCTCATGTTGGGATGTACCTGCCCAACAAGCACCTGCAGAGCCGCGGCAACAACCTGGTCACGGTGCTCGGGCTGCAGAATTTTTCGGCCGTGGCGGTAGTTCCAACGGAGTTCACGTCTCAGGATGACGCGGCTGAGGAGGATGACCCGGGCAGCGGACTCATTGTTGGCGGTCGAGGACATCTTGATTACGAGTACATCTACCTATTGACAGAACACGTTATTAGAAGGACGAATCCAGTACGAAGACGTACACCGGGCGGTATGACTTGACCGCTCACCGTCAAAAATAGACATTATACTCTATTAGAGAGACAAAAGAGAGCGCGTTGCGGTCATTGTACCTTGTTGGAATCCATCGGCATTTGTGTAAATATGTAGGGCAGGGCGACACGGAGAGAGCAACTTGAGACGTTGTGAGAGCAAGGATGGGGAAAATGCTTGATTGGTGGCTTGTTTGGAAGAGAAGAGGAATGGGTTGCCACCCAGGTCTAAATACTACAGAAATGGAAAATCGGGGTGGGATGCACCTTCCACGTGTTAACAAACTGCTTTCCTGCCGAAAGACCAATGCATCTGTTGCTCCAATACATCGCATGTCTCCAATCTCAATTGCCCACGCGCAGTTTCCTTCACGCACTGAGCTTCCGGGGACATGACCTTTTGACTCAAGAGACCTGTGTGCCCCCCATCACTTCATCTTCCTCCTCGTCGGTGATAGGATCCACGTGGTCTTCGTACTTCTCGGTACTCGAAATCGACACACTGAAGCCATTGAACCCTGCGACCAGCGAAGAAACTGCGGCAGTACCGGCGGCGGCGGCGACCTCATCGTCGAAAGGGAGCAATTCTTGCTCCTCTGTGGTATCTTCGTTGTCGATGGCCCTGGCCTCAAGTTCCATATGCTCAGATTCCACCTTGACAAAAATTTCCATTCCGTCCAAGAACCACGCCACCGCAAGGAATCTGTCCACCGCCTGCGCCAATTTTGAATGAGCATCGACTGTCTGCGGGTTGGTTCCGCGCTCTCTGTGACGCGCGAAGTAGGCTCCGCGGGCCTTCACAATCTCGACGAACAACTCCGCAAACGTACCCGGGCTCAATCTTCTGGAGAGAGGATGATTCTCCCGAACAATCCGGAGCGTCTGCAACGTGGCCTCGACAATGATGAGCCCATCTCCCTTGCTAAGGCACTCCACAAAATTGACAGGAGGCTTTCTTCTGATAACCGTCTCGGTAGCAATGTCAATGATTTCTGTCAAGGACGCTTGCAAATGTCTGGCCTTGGAAAGGGGCACGATATCCATCATGACGAGCCAAATGCTGTCGATAAACCGGGCTCTAAAGGTCATTTTGGAAACGGAGAGGTTGCTGGATTAAGGGGACTTACGCGGTTCACTGAAGCAAGAGCAAAGAATCGGCGTGAAGTCTGAGCTTATTTTGTGGTGCGCGGTCGCRATGCTCACGGCGCAGGAAAGAATGTCGCGTGGTAAAATTGTGCGAGCTTGCAAGGCGGAAGAAAAAGCAGAAGCAGAGTTGGCCCGGGAGGTCCAAAGAAAGGCTGTTGCGAGTGACTGTGGCGCCCGAGGTTCCTTTACCGACACTCATGTGGCTTGAACATTTTCTCAGATGGGATGAATTGTGACAAACCTGACAGAAAGCCAAAAGAAAATCAGAGTGGAAACTCCTTCAACTCAAAGGCTCGTCGTAGATAATTCACCACGCGTCAACGCAAGCCACAAACGTGTAACGGACATAAGCTTTGCGGATATGTATTTACCTGGAGGCCTTGCCACTTAGGGAGGACGCATTAGCTAGAGGGCCATGGCTGTAAAGTACAGGATATTGAGCGCCCTTAACGTACTAGTAGAACGGCTGGCACCTTCACGCATGGGTAAAGAAAAGAAGTCATCGTATCAACGGGGACCGAAGTATCGCCTGTGCTCATTCGAACAAGAATCCAAACCGTTATAACGCTATGCCAAACCAACTGATCGCTCGCTTGTCAACGTGACTGCACGGATGCGTAGGACGCTTGGGCGGCATATATTGGTGCGATTGCCGGCATGTCTTGCAATCGTGCGCTAGATGTTGATACTCTCCCCTAGGTCCAGAATTGGACAGAGGTTGAGCGTATCTGGTTCGTATGAGTATATTCGGTAATCATGCTCGTGATGGATGCGATATCTCCATGACTGCTGACTGGGTAGCGGTGCCACGAGTATCATACAGGGCCATCATAAGATACCGCTGTGAAAAGAAAACATATAGCTCACCGTCCTATTGTTGTCCCAGAGGGCAATATATGGATGACTTTCCTCCATCCCGGTCAACTTGGAGCTGGAATCCACTATCGGCCATGCACCCTGCTTGCGTTTCTGGTTGACTGGCCAAATTTCGAAACAGCAGCTCTTCTTGTGTTGTGGAGGGATACCGAAAGATGATCGGTATTTGGCTAGTTCGGACAGTGTTCAAAACACGTTTGTCCCACAATTCCCAAAATTCATTGGTTTGGGCATGTTGTCATTGAGTGTCTGACTGGTACTATCATGCTTTGGCGTTTAAAAAAAAAAAGGACTGAAGTCAAAAGTGGATTGATGCTGCTTGTCATGAGTGGACTGCTCATTGGATTGACGTTGATGAGGCTCAAGCCGAACATATGCATGCCAGACAAGGGTATCCTGACTAAGGCTGCCGATCATGCGCCTCAGCGGTGCAACCAAATTTGGAGTGATTGTGCCACATGTGGCGGTGCATGTAAATGACTAAGCACAAGATGAACGACCTTTGCTTGGCCTGGTCGGCGTGGGAGGACTGGAGACAGCGGTGTTGCACAGGGGCCACGCTGCCAAGAGAATCAAGGAGCCAAGCACCCCCTGTGAGGCCGCTGCAATCAGCCATTGTGTGGTCCCAACATTGCGCAACAGAGACCCGAGCCAGGCAGGTGTCCACAGGGGCAGCCACCTATCTGTCACAGCAACATCGATACCCGCATGCAATTTACCCAACCTTGCCGGCTTCATTTGTATCGTATCTATCTATCGTTCCGTTCCCCCAGTCGTCACTTGGGACTCGGTATTATACAACTTTACCACCCTCAACAGCTTCGTCTCGCTCGATCTCCGATACGGCTGGACTCGGACGTTAGTTGACCTACCACAAGCGACATTGTTCTTGTGTCTTACCGGAACAGGGACACCGGACACTATCGCCATCCCGGGGCACCTCGACCTAGACTTCTGTGTCTACATCACGCTCCTTTGCCCACCACCCTTCAACGAAGACGGGGTGATCTACCTACGCCCACACTCCTTCTAGAACCCCTTTCCAAGCCTCCGGCAATCTAATTTCGATCCGATCCACCTCTCGGCCCCTCGTTCCCCCCCTTCCCCGGACTTGGGCCATCGAAACTCCCCGTCTAGACTCCCATTCCAGTATCCTCAGATTCCGAACCGACCGGGTCGCATGCGAACCACCGCCGCCCTCAACCCCATCGCGATCCTTCGCCGGCCTTCATAATGGCGCCGGACAAGAGCCAGTTCCGCTACGAGCCTGCACCCCCCATACCTACATACGACGAGGCCATCGCTTCCGGCGCCGGCAGCCATACCGTCTTCGAAGCCCCACACTCCCCTCTCGACGCCACAGACCATACAGAAGGCCACTCCCTGCTCGGCGGAACGGCATCATCATCGAGTAACAATGACCGAACCCGTCCACCGCGCGGCTACCGGCCACCCACGGTCGAGACAGACGACGAAGGAGAGCCATGGGGCTCGTCTGATGATGATAGCGATTCCGAGGCCGATCACGTCCGACGCGAGATGCAAGAGATGGAAATCGACGACTCCAGCCACCGTTCGCAAAGTATATGGGGCAAGCGCATAGGGAGGTTCTCACTACCACGATGGAAGTGGGGGTGGAGGTTACCACAAATATCACTACCCCGATTCAGGAGACACGATGCGAACGCCAGTCTGGAATCCGCTACGACGCCAGCCGCCAACGATGACACGAATAACAGTAATAACGAAGAACAACCAAGCGCTGGAAGTCGATTCGCCTTCCCAACATTCGGCAGCACCGCCCTTTTCCTGATGGTTGCGCGCCTCCTCGCCCTGTTTCTCCTTCTCGGCTTTGTTTACTTGATATTTGTCTCCGATGTGTTCGGGAACATGTCGCGCCGTCTAGGCTCGGGCATGTTCAATCCCAACGATATCCGGGAATATTTGGAATCCAACATCAGTTCCAATCAGATCAAGGACAATGTCCAGCATTTTACCTCGTACTCTCACCTGGCTGGTACTGAAGGCGACTACGCCCTGATGGAGGATATTGAGTTGCTCTTCCGTAAATACGGCCTCGAGGACGTTTCGCGTGACACTTATCACGTATATCTCAATTACCCCAAAGCTGACGGGCGTGCGGTGGAAATCATGGACGACAAGGCGAACAACGGAAAAGGCAAGGCTATATGGTCTGCGAAGCTGGAGGAGAATGACCGGGCAACGGGGCTGGCCGGACACCAGACGTGGGCTTTTCACGGTCACTCGAAAACGGGTGAGGTTCGCGGCCGGCTCATCTACGCCAACTACGGCTCGCGCGAAGATTTCCAGCGTATCAAGGACCTTGGGATCCAGACCACCGGCGCCATCGCTCTTGTTCGCTACTACGGCCCCCACGCGGATCGCGCTCTGAAGGTCAAGGCTGCTGAGCTCGCAGGTTTCGCAGGTTGTCTCATCTATTCGGACCCACTCGATGACGGCTTCAAGAAGGGCGACACTGCCCCGAAGGGGCCTTTCATGCCCGCCGATGGAGTCCAACGTGGCAGCGTCAGTCTCATGTCCTGGGTTGTTGGCGACGTATTGACCCCGGGCTGGGGCAGCAAGGAAAAAATGCCAAGAATGAAGAAGGAACAGACGAAGGGACTAGTCAAAATTCCCTCTCTCCCCCTTGCCTGGCGTGACGCCAAGGTGCTTTTGCAGCATCTCAAGGGCAAGGGCCACCGTGTGCCGGAAGACTGGGTGGGCGGTGTTCCTGATGTTGACGAGTGGTGGACAGGCGACCACGAGAGCTCGCCCATTGTCCGGCTCATGAACGACCAAGACGAAAACGAGAAGCAGGCCATCTGGAACGTTTATGGAAGCATTCTGGGAATCGAGCAGGAAGAGAAGAAGGTCATCATCGGTAACCATCGTGACGCATGGACTTTGGGCGCCGCTGATCCCCATTCGGGCACGGCCATCATGCTCGAGCTGGCCCGCGTCTTTGGCGAGTTGTTAAAAATGGGCTGGCGCCCGCTCAGGACTATCCAGTTTATGTCCTGGGACGCAGAGGAGTACAACCTCATCGGCTCGACCGAATTTGTCGAGCAAAACGATGATATGCTGCGCAAGGACGCGCTGGCGTACATCAACCTCGACACCGCAGTAACGGGCAACACCCTGCACGTAGCCGGCTCGCCCGTGTTCAAGGGCCTCCTGATGCAAATTCTCGAAATAGTCAGGGATCCCTATGAGAATGCCACGCTGAAAGAGCTCTGGGAGCGCAGAAACGCCAATGACCTCGAGGGCCTCGGCGCCGGCTCGGACTATGTTGCCTTCCAGGACATTGTCGGCACGTCCTCCATTGACCTGCACTTCGACGGCAAGGGCCACCCCTACCACTCCAGCTACGACACGTTCGAGTGGATGGAGCAGGTCGGCGACCCGGACTTTGTTCACCACACGATGCTGGGACAGGTCGTCGCTCTTCTCCTGTACGAGCTGGTCGATCGCCCCGTCTTGCCGTTTGACATGCCGCACTATGCTGAGAAGATTCGCGACTGGACTGGGGAGATCGTCAGGTGGGTTGAGGATCAGGCCAAGAACGCAAAGAAGGATGCCGTGCCTAAGGAACTTACGGCGTCGCTCGACAGCATGATAAAGGCCAGCAATGAGGTCATGGATGCCGTGCGTCGGTTCGTGGCGTGGGAGCATGAGTGGCAGTCGAGTGTTATTGCAACCGGTGGGTGGGAGCCTTCCGGGTGGGGCAGGAGGAGGTGCGAGTTCAATTCGAAGATGGCGTGGTTTGAGACGGATCTGTTGGATCCTCAGGGTGTAAGTTTTCCCCCTTCCTCTCTTTCTCTTTCTCTTTTCCCTTGCTCTACACTACTCTATTTTCCACCGATCAATCTTTCAAAAGATCAAAATACTAACTCCACCCTAATCCAACACAGATCCCAAACCGCACCCAATTCAAACACGTCCTCTTCGGCCCCCAACTCTGGTCCGGCTACGACGAGGCCTACTTCCCTTCGATTCGCGACACCGTCGACTCCGGAGACTGGGGTCTGGCCAACCGCACCATCGCCAAGGTTGCCGACATTATCAAACAGGCCGCGGCTAACTTGGCCGAGGGGACTCTTGGAGTATAGTCAGAAGAGGAAGAGAAGAGAAGAAAAGACACTCACTTACTGCGGGTAGGGGGTTGTCTGTGTTCCATTATCTACTTTGTCCTGAAGCGTTTCTTGTTTTTGTCACTTTGTCTTTGTTTTGGGTACATATTTTAACATATAGAAGCAGCGTTGTGGTTGCGTATATATATCTATTCATACCTTCTAAGTGTATTCGGCCCATATCTGGTCACAATGGAGAGGTGGTTCGATTGGTCAAGAGAACTTATCGAAAGAAACAGGACGGGGTGCTAGAATAGTGTGGTGGTCTTTCTTGTATTCTCCCAAGCGATCTATATCCTTCCGTGTCCTGTACATACCGATGTTTTGCATGCATGGCGCAGTTGGCGGGTTGCTTCTCTAGTCTAGTTGTTTGGTTTTTCTATTCGGCCTTTTTGTGTGGCTATAATCCATAAGCACTGTAGACAGGCAGAACTACACGATGCAAGAAGCATCTTAGCAACGCCGGGTTGGGCATCGACATTCACGGAGCTTATTCAACCCCCCAAGCGTCTTCACTGAACTGCGCTCTCAACGCCTTGCTGTCTGTCATTACATATCTAAGTACGGTGGTTGGTTATAGCTATCGTGTCATGGGGTGGTGTTTGGTTTCCTGTCCTGTCCTGTCCTGTCCATCCATCTTGTAACTGCATCATCATCGCTCATCTGGTTCTCATCTCGTCACATCTCGTCACATCTCGTTCCGCCCGCCGTTGGCTTTTTGTTACAACAACACTCAACAGATCTGCTGCTGCTGCTTTACTTGGGGGTAAGCACGATTCCCTCGTACTCCTTGCTCCTGATGATCTCCAAGGTCTGCATAAAGTGCTTCCGGCTGGCCTCGACCGAGGCCGAGTCTTGCTGGTTGCCGGCTAGGTTGGAGTGTATAAGCTCGATCAGGCCGTTGAGGTACTTGGTGGTAACCTACAAGCAAAAAAAAAAAAAAAAAGTTAGACGACATGATAACAAAAGCGAACGGGGTCGGAAGGGGGCTGGTGACTTACCGATTCATTCTTCTGATCAAAGTAGTACACGTATCTGTCCAAGATTTCGACAAACAACTCGATCGAAGTTGCAGTCTCCATGCACGAATCGGCAACACGGAGAGCGCGCTGAAGGCATTCGAGAACACGCTTGCCATCCCGGTAAAGCTATCGTATAACATGTTAGAGCCTGTGTGAAACATTGCAAAACCGTGAGAGATGAAAAAAAAAAGTGCTTGACTAACCTCAGTCTCCTCAGTCTCACCATTACTAGCAATCGGAGTCGCCCACCACAGATGACTAGCCAGGTAGACAGCCCGGCACTGATCCGGCTTCCTCAGCAGCTTGCTAGCGTGCTGCGCGCACTTGGTGATAAGCGTGTCGTAGTTCTCTTTTCCAAAGTTGCGTGTGCGATGCAGGGCGCTGGCGATCGCGCAAACGGCCTGGAACTGCGCCTTGGAGTCGCTGATGGCCTCCTCGTATACCGTGAACGCCTGCGCAAAGAACTCGTACGCCACCTCCTCGAACTCGGTCTTGTCGGCCATCTGGCCGCAGGAGCAAAAGAGGCGGAGTGACAGCTCGGCGGCGCCGGCGCCGTTGACGCGCGTATAGAGGGTAGAGATGGCCGAGTGGAGGAACTTGAAGAGCGCGGAGCACTGCGACTGCCAGTTGTCGTCGTAGTGTTCGCGAGCCTTGTAGCGTCGGGCGAGCTTGAGGCCGGCGGTGATGAGCGGTGGCGTCGTGGTCCGGATCCGCTCGTTGCCCTCGGCGTAGGCCTTCCTTGTCATCTGAAGGAGGCGGAATTGGGTGTCGTTATCCTCGGACTGGAGGAGGTGGACAAGGCGGGCCAGCCAGCCCTGTTCCTCCAAAGTCTCGTCTGTCTCCAGGGCACGACCGCGCTGCTGAACGACACCGGGGTAGCCAGACGGCGCTTGCGATCCTTCTTTGATGAGAACCTTGAGCACCTCCAGGACATTCTCGAGGTTGGCCGTGGTAGTGATGTGGGTTTGGTTCTTGATTAAATGTCTGGCCACTTCACCAGCGACGGCCCTCCGTGTAGGGTACGTTTGTGACTGGAACAGAGGAACGTATGTAGGCAGGGCGAGTGCCGTAAATATGGACACATAGCGCTTGAGGGGTGCCTGAAGCAAGGCCAGAATGCTCTGCTGCGCTGGTGGTGAATGCAGATCGGCACTGTTGGCGTGTTCTTTTACCTTTGAGTGCGCGTAGTCGAGGATCTGGTCGACATAGTCTAGCCTTTCGGGATAGATATTGAGTGCTAGGTTCGTGAGGGATACACACAGCGCGATCGTGTCCTGGATCGGAAGATGTTGCGCTTGCACAAGGTTCTTGACCTGTCCGAAAAAGATTTCGTATAGAGGCACGTTCTCGGGAATGCCCCTATGCTTCTTGGTTGGTTCGGGTTCATCTCCATTGGTCACGGTAGCCTCGGTCTCGGCTACTGAAGGTTCGGCGTTCAAAGTTTCATCGGTCGAGCCCACCTCAGCTTCTGCATGGTCCCCATTTTCAGGGGCTTCGGGAGTCGGCGCGCTCGTTTCTTCGGTTTCCGCAGCGGATTTCGCGAGTTTCACCCTTTCGAGCAGTTGCGTGAGCGCCTCTTCCTCCAACTTACCCCTATCTTCGTCTTCTTCATTCTGCGCCTCTCGTTCGGCGTAGTCTGATAGTCTGTCCATCAGGCCAATGACGATTCCCTTTACATTGACGTGGGGATTTAACCTGGACACAGCGGCGAGGAACTGATCAAGGGTGTGAAGATGGAACTCGTCAGGGAATACCTGAGTGATGACCTCAAGCAGATATTCCTGCGCCAGCACATCCCGACACTGCACAACTTGCTCCAGCAGGGGAGCCAGAATGCCATTTTTGTATGTCGGCAGATCCACCAGCTGGCTTAGACGGACAATGTTGTTTCCCACGAGCAATTGCAGCTCTTTCCTCTCCTGCGTCCGCTGGTCTCTCTCTCTCGAGTGTCCTTGGTGTTGTAGCCGGACCCAGAGCTTGTTCATCTCCACGAAGTTGGTCAGGATGAAGTTGATCGAGTCTTGCAGGTTGCCTTCCGGGCCCTCAGAGTCGCCAGTCGGGAGATAGTCGCGTGCCTGTCCGGAGAGGTAGTAGCGCAGAAACAAACCGCGAACGGGATGCTGGACACCGCGGCTCATGTCCATCATGTCCTTCATTAGCTCCTTGACGGGGGCGCCCTCGATGGACATGTAGGCGGTGCCGACCGTGATCATGAGATAAAGGCGGGGTATGATGTTGCCGGCATACTGGACGAGTTCGTAGAGGTCGGCGAGGTGATTAACGGGGTGGTTCTCGCGCAAGTGGACGGAGAGGTATCGTAGAGCATCGAAGACAGCCATGTACAGCTCGTAGTACTGTTTGGGGCCCAGACTACTGGTTCGAAGCTCCGAGACAAGGGTGGAGCTATAAGTTGTCGAGGGTGGTCGACGGTCAGCACCAGCGCATATCGGGCCATATCGTGACACGCTCCTTCGGGGACATACCAGCATTTGAGAGCATCCATGAGTTTGCCGGGGGTATCGAGACATTTGCGCATGAGGGTGCTTTGCTGGCGCACGGCAATCAAGGCATCTTCGAGGAGGCGGGCCTGGTCCTCAGGCGGCGCGGGGGTCGACATGTCGCTTGTTTGCTGATTGTAGCTCTCTTGTTGGCGTATATCTTTGACGTCGTGTTTGGTTGTCGTGTTCGAGGTGGCTAGAAAGCGCGGGACCATGCGGGCATTGGTCTTGTGCTGGTGACAGGAACGGTAGTAGGTCTAAATGTCGGGATGTTGTCCAGAGGCGCGGAATGACGACGCTCGAGGAGAGTTGTACCAAGCCGCAGCCGTAAGGAAGCTGACCTATCCTGGATTGAGGTGCCGTGCCCTGTACCTTGGACAGCCCCAGGAGCTCGTCCAGAGGCACATAGCATGGGGCACCTGTAACTACTAACAGGCTAGCGGGGGATATTTATATGTTTCAGGGTGTTTGCTGTTAGCGCAACCAGCATAGCCAAAAAGGTGTTCGTTTGCTTGTTAGCGCCAGCAGCAATAAAGCTGCCCGCCAAGCTGGAGCTCTTGATTACGTAAAGCTCCCCACACGTGATAAAAGAACACAGGAATAAGGGTTGGGGTTAGTAGGCCTGGAGATACAATTGCACCCAAACGGGTTCACTACAAACCAGAACAATACATCCATTCAACATCATCGTCAACAAATATTATCCCCGTCTATCACTATCATTTAATGTCCCACTCCATTATCCAAGTCTATTTTTTTACTCGGCTGTTTTACGGTTTAAGCCATTTCTGACACCTGGATTCCAGAGTACAACCCGCAACACAGTATTGGACCAAGTGGCTCCAACTTCGACTTCCAGCTTCCACCAAGTAACTGTGGTTGCTGAACGCCGGTGGGCGCTGGGATACACAACCTATTGAGGCCATTCAAACGGCTCCCTTCGCTGCTCACTTAGACTCTGGCCGCCGCCCCAGTGGTCAACAACATGGCCGCGCTCAACCTCGACACCTTGCCGGCCGAACTTCTCCTGGACATTGGAGAACGTCTCGATTTCAGAGACTTGGCCTCTCTGATCCGTGCCTCCAGATCTTGTCACGATGTCTTGACTGACAAACTATACAATAGCACCGGCAAGTACGAGGCTGTGCGCTGGGCCGCCGATAATGGCAGCTGTTTGGTTATGAAAACCGCGCTGTCACATTGCCACGAGGAGATAGAGAAAAACAGACTCGTCAACGGGCGCATTTTTCAAGATCTCCGCCCGCCGATCTTTGCTACTCCGCTTGCTCGCGCATCTTACCATGGTCATCTTGATCTTGTCACGTATCTCTTGGACGTTGGGGCAGAGCAGGACAGATCGTCGTATCGGTTCTGCAACTGCATTGACTTGCAAAGCATCTTCGAGGGCTTCGAGGGCCACGATTTTCCCAATGTCCCGGCATGGTATCCTCTTCACTACGCAATATGCAGGTAAGTCTCGAGCCCTTGCCTTTTGGCATGCTCCTCGTTTTGCCTGTTCTGAACAATGCTCCAAAACAGTAAGAATGAAGAGGTCGCTCTGCTCCTTATCGACCGGGGTGCGCCCTTGGTGTTGTGTGACGGTGGTGCTCGTATTACTGCACTCCAAAGTGCCGCTGCGAACGGCTGTCTAAAGGTCGTACAGCGTCTCGCGAAACGATACCGTGAGCTGAACCACGGTCCTCTGTTAACCCCCGGGCATGAGGCAGACGTAGGTCGTCCGCCAGACCCCACGGCAACCGATGCTCGTCTCCACACTGCGATGCACTACCTCGCGCTGTGTCCGCGTCGTGAATATGTTCGCGAAATATGTCTCTGTCTGATGGACCTTGGGGTTCCGCTAGATACTCCATGGGGTAGTATGACCATGTCACCCCTTCTGATGGCGTGCGCATTGGGTAATTTTACGGTAGCTACCGAATTCGTGCAATTCGGAGCAAACCTTCAACGTCGAGACCCGACAGAGCAGGAACGTCAGCAAAATCTCCAAGGAGGCGTATTGCCCGAACACCGACAAACAAACGCCCCATACGTGTACACTGCCTTGGGAGTCAATTATAAACAAGCTAAGCAGGCGGGCGTTGTGTGGCGGCCAGGCGGCAAGGCACGCTGGGAAATCGAACGGCAGAACTTCATCAGAGTATTCATCCAGCACAATGGCAAGGTTAACGAACCTGTGAGTCTAGCTGGTGAAACCGCTTTGGCAAGAGCGGCCGATAGAGGGCTCGTGGCTGAGATCCGAATACTTGTCTCGGAGGGAGGTGCTGTTGTTGACAGGCCAGATGCGTTTGGAATGACACCGTTGTGCAAGGCTGCACTACGCGGTGGGTTCGCCGCTGTTGAAGTAGGTTTACATCACCATTACATCTCAGTGCTCCGCTTCCTAATGAGCATGTATTAACTTGGTTCATAGGCGCTTCTGGAAGCCGGGGTGGACCCAAACCTTCCCAGTCGAATCGGTCAAATCACCGCCCTGGAGGTGATCAGTGGCATGATTGCGGTGCCAGAAATCGAGCAGATCATTATATTGCTACTACGCTACGGTACACGTGTGGGAAGGTTATCACCTCGATCTCCCCACCAATATGAACGAACTCACTTGATCAGTTTGTTGAGGCGAGTTCTCGAGCGTAACAACCCTTCAGATTACTTGGCCATGTCGACAATTCTCGAAAACAGTACTGAAGCAAATATAGCGCGTGGCTGTTGGCAATACGCGGCCGAGGTAGCCCTTCGTCTCGATAAGAATGGGGACTCCAAGAAGCCAGGACACAGTGGAATGTGCTTACTCCTAGGTACCTTTGGTTCCAACGTTGGCTATGCCTTTGATGATTCCAGACTCTGCTCGATTGTCAAGCAGCTCATCAAAACAGGCCACCCGGAGAACATGTCGTGTCTGTTCTATCTCGGAGGAAGCAATATAGAACTTCGACTGCGGGATTATTTCCTAAGCGTGGTTAGGACATCCAGCGGCGTCTTCACTCGAGAAGCGATGCTGGCCTTGGCCTTGACTCATAGTAAAAAATCAGCGTTGCCCTTGGTCTCTCGATTGCTCGCTGACAACGATATCGACGTCACTGGAAGACTTCACTGTCTCAGCACCAAACCGACGCTACTTCATCTCGCTTGTTCCAACGGCGACTGGGGATCCGCAGGCCTCCTTATCACCAGGGGTTGTTCCGCGAACGCTGTCAATGGGTGTCTTCTAACGCCCTTGGCGGAGGCTGCAGCAGGTGGTTACAAGAAGCTGGTCGAAGCTCTGATGGATTGTACATCAGCCGATCCACACGAGTCATTCCGGAGTCCTTCAGAGACCACCAGATTATTGCAAGAGCAATCCGCAGTCCCAGATGACTTTCTCAGCCCGCCTCCCGGAACCAAGATCGCCCAATTTGTCGTCCGTGAGCTTATCAAGCTTCAGGGTGCACCTTTAGGGTTTGCCGATACCGATACCAGCAATCAACACTCAATGGACCCATCCCTTCCCAAAAAGGGTGCTCGGAACCGTTACACGCCACATCTCTTTGGATTCTCTGCCCTTGAAGCGGTAAGTTGCGTATATTTGCAGGTAGCCCTAACCGTCCCGGCCACTAACCTCCTGTACAACTTAGGCCTGTCACGAGGGACACACCGATGTCGTAAAAGCAATTCTCAAACGTCACCCCCTTGCAAGGCATCCCCATTTCCAAGTCCAAAGGGGCTTCATGCCTGTAAAGCCGTCCTTTAGTTACCTAACCGACGCCGCCTTGAACGGACACTGGGAGACGATGCACATCTTGCTCACCCACGGAGCGAACCCCAACCAGGGCATCCTCCGCGGCTGTCTCGACCTGACTCCCCTCCACATCTGCGTGGAGGCGCTTGTGCACACAGTCCGGCTATACAACATCGAGGCTGAGAGGCTTGTTACTGAGCAGCCCATACCCCCCGGCTCCGAGGCACCGCCGCCATTCCCACCAGATATGCACTCCCAATTATTACCCTTCGTCAAAAGGATTCAGAGAATCGTCAGTGTTATTAGGCATCTGAAGTCCAGAGGGGCAAAGGAGGAATCAGACAATTCTGTCTTTAGAATCGTACATCAGTTGCCTGGAGAACCGTTCCCGCAAAATACGATGGGCTTGTTGAGGGGGCTGATGAAAAGGGAGGAACCGGGGTACATGGGAGGAAGGTTCATGGAGAGACATGAGGTGGTGGTGACGAAGAAGTTTACGTTGGATCCGGAGGGCAAGAAGATCGTGCTGGTCGATGAGGAAAACGGCCAGTCAAAGAATGAGGGTAACGAAAAGCCGAAGAAGAAGTAGTAGTCATGGCAATGACGGGCGGCTGCACTTTGGTGTTTGGTGTTTGGTTTGTGTTGCCTAACACTTTGCATTTTCTTTTCCCGGATATCTTTCTCTGGATCAGTGATTTCGTCATGAAGGGGAGTCTTGTGAACAGCGATTGATTAACACAAATACCCACCTTACTAGCGAATAACAACATGAAGTTATTCAATGAACTTTTTAAGCTGCGATGGTTTTCTTGGTCATTTGGATGATTCTCATTAACTTCAATGATGAGCCCTAACCCTTGCCTGTACAGTTCAAACTTCAACCTGATAGTTTGAGACATGACGGACATTGGGCTTTTTGGCCATGGATCAAAGGCATCTATCTGGCATCATTATTATTTCATTGATCATTCGCAACGAATTTATCTAGGCCAATCCTTTTCATAATTGATGTAAACTTGATGATGATGGATATTCAAGACGTGGTCGGTCCCACACTAGGAACAAGGGCCCAAAACAAAGTGGGTCTCTGACTGACCAGCACCTTGCCAAGCTAGAGGTTGGACTGACCTCGGAGCTAAGTTGGGCTCTACATATATCGATACTACTACAGCATCATACCCGCTCTTCTCTCTTCCACTCTTTTCTCTACTTTTCCTTCAATTTTCTTCTTTCGCTTTCACGTCTTTCAAAAATGAGGATCAAGAAAAACAAATCCCCCTCTCCATCTCCATCCCCTCCCCCCTCAGCCGGCCTAGCCCCAAGCACCTGGGGCAGCACCCACGGCGGAAGAGGAACCCCCCGACCAAGTCCATCCCCCGACACCCGCCCCCGCCGCACCTCAATCATAGCCCAGCTCCAAACGCGGCGTTCCTCGGGGGTTCTGGGCTTCGCAGGCAAATCCATTGCCATTTGCTTTCTCCTCCTCTTTCTTTCGACTGGCGCTTATGGGGCGATGGTCACCGGTTTTAGCAATGGGTTATTTGCTACTATTACAAAAGTCAAGACTGACCCGTCGGCCGTGGTGGGTTACGAGCCGACACAGGTGTTTACGGGGGTGGAGGCGGTGGATAAAGTTTTGGTTATGTTGGTGACGTTTTTTGCTGCTTGGTTGGATGCTGGGGGGCCGCTGGAAGGGCCATGGAAGGAGGGAATGAAGGGAGGAAGGACGTGGGAGGTGGATGTGCCGCTTTGGATGACTATGGTGCAGTTTGCGGGGGCTTGGGGGTTGGTGAGTGTGGAAGGGGGGAGGTGGGGGAATAAGGGGAGGGTGGTTGGTTGGTGAGTGGTCTTTTGCTTTTGGTTGTTTTGATGATTGTTGCTGATGGGGTTTTGGATGAGTTGTGGTGGAAGGGGTGGGTGAGGGTGGCAAGGAGGGATGAAGAGAGTGTGGATAGGGATGGCTGACTGACGGTTGTTACAGGACTGGATTCTGGGGTATGGGCGTGCAATTACTGTCATACACCATTGTTGGCCCGATCTACTTCATCATCCACTTGTTCACATCGCCCGTAGCAAGTGGCAGCGATGTCGACGCGCTGACCGTCAACGAAGGGGAGATGGCCGTGCTGCCGATGTGCATCACAATGGCCTTCCTTGTTCCGGCATTCATGATGGGATTACCAAACCCTCGAATTATCCCGCAAGCTGAGCACCAGAATTGGATGGCTACCTGGCAGGTGTTTCCTATTCTGCAGGCCAACTTGATGTTCTTCCTCAAGAGCTTGTTCGGTTCTTCCGGTGCTGGTGCGGAAGGGAATAGCAACAGAGTTACTACTGGGAGGAAACCGGCCGGCACAAGCCTAGTGTACAAGTTTATCATGACTCTCTGCGGGGTGGCTCAGTTGGGCTTCCTTGCCATTGCGCTGACGCCGCCCACTGCTTTGCCAGCAAGCTTGGCTGCCTCGTATCCGTGGCTTTCGGCGATGTTGAGGGAGGTGAACATTGGTTCGGCTATCCCTAGGGCGTTGTGGGATCCGCCGTCTATCGATGTATCGAGCTTGGAGAAGATCCGGATGGCGTGGTTGGCGCCGTTGGCAAAGCACTTTCTTCAGTGGGATGTTTACAGCGGTAACTTTGCGCTGCTCACTTGGGCTGCATACCAATGCTGGGCTGCTGCAGTCGGTGGTGGAAAGAGATTCGGCAAGGCGTTGGGTTGGTTCGTGCTTGGAGGACCGGTTGCGACAGCGGCGTATCTTTTGTGGGAGAGAGATGAGGCGGTTGTTGAGAGGGAGGATGATCGGGGGAGGAGGAGAAGTCGGTAAACGGTTGTCTCGTGAAGTGTTTGACGGGCTCAGGAGGTACGCAGTTTCCCGACAATGCGCCTCCTAAACGGCACTCAGCACGAGATGGGAGAGTTTGACCAAAGACCCAACCCAGCGGGTCGTTGGCCACAAGGCAATTTGTCTCCGTCGTGTATCTGTAAGACCGGGAAGTCGGACTCGGGACGGAAACAAATGACAAACTCCGAAATGTGGGGCCCCGAGCGGCACCATTGCCCCTGGCAGAGCGGGGGTCATCCCACTACCACGGAAGGGGCGCTGGAGCCACGCTTACGAAAGGGACAAGGATCCGAAGCAGGATTCAGGATTCGATGATCCATCTTGGCGCCTTCCCTCTTTCTACCTGGGCTGTCATCTTCATCCCACCTCTGTTCCTTCCCTTTGTCAATTTCCGTCTGTTCCGGCAGAAACTCAGCACCTTCCGTCGCATGGAACTATCAGTCGCTCGCTTCTTGCCGAATCGTCGCTCGTTTCGATCCAACACTTGCTTCTTTCTTTCAGTCTACTAGACCCTTGGCCTGAGCACTTCCATCCGGGGCCGCTCTCCAGAGATTTTCTCGGGTTTTTCCCTGGGCCCGCGCAGCTCCACAGGAAAAGCAAAAAAAGCCGGGAAGCTGACGACTATCGCCGTAACGATTAACGATAGCAGCCAAACCCGCTGATGATACACCGTAGCTGAGCCCCAGTAATGAACTGATCGTCCCGCCAATCCACCAAAGTCGATGACCGTGACATCTACACGTACTGCGTAGAGACATTCAACACATGCGCTGGCGCAATCTAATCACCACCGTTTCCATATCCCGACAAGCGACGCCATGAATGCCAGGCCCATTGGAGAAGTACCATCATGAGGAGCTTTACCAGGAGCACGGCCGAGAAGGGAGGCGCCAGTGTCGACAGTGCTTCGTTGGAAAAGGGCATCAACACCTTCAGTAAAGCCGGCATCCTAGCCCCTTTGCGGAAAACTGGCACCTCGGCAACAACAGTCACCAGGACTATCAAGGCCTCGACACAACAGCTATATCGGAAATACGTCCTCGAGCTCATATTCCAGGAAAAGGAACTGTCACCTTCAAAGGACGGCCGACATGTCCCATTACGACCCCATCATGACCAACCCCTGATTGACGAACGGCGAGGGAGCGCATATATACCAAACACGATTCGGACATCCCGCTACACCGTTTACGATTTCCTTCCGAAGCAGCTGTTTTTCCAGTTCTCGCGCCTAGCCAATTTCTACTTCCTCTGCGTCGGTGTCCCCCAAACCATCCCGGGCGTCAGTACCACCGGAAACTTCACCACCATCATTCCCCTATTGTTCTTCATTTTTCTTACCATCGTCAAGGAGGGATACGATGACTGGAAACGCCATCGACTCGATAAGGTGGAAAATGCAAGAAGCGCAACCGTTCTCCGACCAACAGGTCACGTTGACAACGGACAAGACTGGTGGACTGGGTTTGGATTACGAAAAGCAAAAGAGAAGGATACATCGGCGGTGGAAGAGGTCATCCCAGACTCGGATTATCAATGGCACGCCACGCAATGGAAGGACTTGAAAGTCGGCGATGTCATCAAGCTCTCCCGCGACGAGGATGTTCCCGCAGATATCGTGCTTCTGTACGCCGACGGCGAAAATGGTATGGCCTACATCGAAACAATGGCCCTAGACGGAGAGACGAATCTCAAGAACAAGCAGATATCCAAGGCTCTGCAGCGTTGCAACACCATCCAAGGAATTGCCAACTGCCAGGCTGAGTTCGTGGTGGAGGATCCCAACCCGAATCTTTATCGGTTTGACGGAAGAGTAACCGTGGATGGTGAAACGTTGCCCTTGACATTGAACGAAGTGGTGTACAGAGGTTGCACGCTCCGCAACACAACATGTGCCATCGGTTTGGTCATCAACACGGGAGAAGAGTGCAAACTCCGACGAAACGCCAACCGACACCCCAAGGCAAAGAAGCCGGCCATGGAGAAAATCGCCAACAAGATTGTCATCAGCCTTGTTGTTGTGGTTATCTCCCTTTCCGTCGGTTGCTCAATGGGCTATTTGATCTGGAGAGATGCCTATGAGCGCAAGGCATGGTATTTGAAGCATCTGGGAGTAGAGTTCGAAGATATCATTATTGGCTTTTTCATCCAGTTTAACAACATCATCCCTTTGGCACTATACGTTAGCTTGGAGATTGTCAAACTCGGACAGATGTGGATGCTCAATTCCGATCTGGAGATGTACGACAAGGTGTCCGATACGCCAGCCAAGTGCAACACCAATACCATTCTCGAGAACCTGGGGCAGATCGGTTACGTCTTTTCGGATAAGACTGGGACTTTGACTGAGAATGTCATGAAGTTCCGAAAGATGAGCATTGCTGGAACGACATGGTTGCATGAGATGGATATTCTCAAGGAGCAGGAAGAACAGAACCTCACTCAGACGAAAACGAAGGAGAAAGAGACCAAAATATTGATGGAACCGACCCCTGAATACGACAACGCGTTAACAAAGACAACGACCGTTGTGCCAGTCCGTTCGCCGAACCCGCGCCGGTCATCCTCACAATGGCGGTCGACTGGTCAACCTGACCGTGTCCAACCAGAGGTCACGACTGAGGACCTACTTGAGTACATAAGGCTGCGCCCAAATGCTCCTTTTTCGAGGAGGGCAGTTCAGTATATTCTTGCTATGGCCCTTTGCCACACCTGCTTGCCAGAAATAAGAGACGGGGAGATTGAGTTCCAGGCCGCTTCGCCTGATGAGCTTGCTCTTGTCAAAGCTGCTCAAGAGCTTGGGTTTCTTGTAGTTCAACGGTCGTCCCAGACAGTCACGCTCCGTATATCGCGCGGTGACGACACAGAGTTGGAGCGCACCTACCAAATCCTCGATGTCATTGAGTTCAGCAGCAAGAGAAAGCGCATGTCCATTGTTGTGCGGTGTCCTGATGAAAGGATATGGTTGATCACCAAAGGCGCCGACTCTGTCATCCTTCCACGGCTCAGGATGGCACAGCTGGCAATTCAAAAGGCCAACGAGGTGCGCAAGAGCTTGGAGGTTGAGCATGAAATGCAACGCAGGAGTGAGGCTCGAGAACCACGCAACAGTTTTGGCGGTCGGCCAAGCCTTACAATCCGCCGCAGCATCAATCTCGCGAGACAGAACAGCATTGCCGGACCTAGCAAGCGGCCGACCACCAATCGCAGTAAGTCGTTTGAGGTGGGTAGAATGTCGTTATCCGCACCAGAAGATCGCCTCAGGCCCCATATTACTGTCCGCACAGCATCCCATGATGTGCCTTATGAAGATGCTGCACTGGCCTCAGTGCCAGACAGGTTCGCATTCCTTGACGATCCTTCTGTGTGCGACGAAGGTGCTATCTTCACTCGGTGCTTCAAACACATCGATGATTTTGCAACCGAGGGACTTCGCACGCTTCTTTTCGCCGGTCGGTTCTTGTCCGAGTCCGAGTACAAGACATGGAAGAAGCTATACCACGACGCTGAGACGAGTCTGGTCGATCGTCAAGAACGCATCGAAGCGGCGGGTGAAGTAGTTGAGCAGACGCTAGATCTTATCGGTGCCACGGCTATCGAGGACAAGCTTCAGAAGGGTGTCCCAGAGACGATCGAGCGTCTGCGACGAGCCAACATCAAGATCTGGATGCTCACTGGCGACAAACGCGAAACGGCCATCAACATCGCCCACTCGGCTCGGTTATGCCGTCCTACTTCCGATATCTACATCCTCGACGCCACCAAAGGAAACTTAGAAGGTCAAATCATGGACGTCGTCGACGAGCTGAACATGCCTACTGCGATTCCCAACCACACCGTGGTAGTAATCGACGGCCATACCCTTGCCACTCTTGACGAGCCGGAAGCTCGCGGGAATGCCAAAGAACTCTTCTACAGTCTCATCCCGACGATTGACTCGGTGATCTGCTGCCGCGCCTCCCCCGCCCAGAAAGCCTTGCTCGTCACCGCCATCCGCAACCACTCGCATCAACCGGTGTCCATGACCACGACCACCAAAAAGAAGAGCTTTTTCTCCTCCCTGGTCACACCCAAACGGATATCACCCCTCACCCTTGCCATAGGCGACGGTGCTAATGACCTAGCCATGCTCTCAGCCGCCCATGTCGGCGTAGGCATCTCGGGCCGGGAAGGTCTACAAGCCGCGCGAGTAGCCGACTACAGCGTTGCCCAGTTCCGCTTCCTCTCACGTCTCCTGTTGGTACACGGGAGATTGAATTACGCTCGCACCGCCAAGTTCATCGTTGCCACGTTCTGGAAGGAGATGTTCTTCTATCTGCCTACCGAGATGTACCAGCGCTACACCGGCTATACGGGCACCAGTCTCTACGAGTCGTGGAGTTTGACGGTTCTCAATGTACTGTTTACCAGTTTGTGTGTGATTGTTCCGGGAGTGTGGGAACAGGACTTGAGCGCAGAGACGCTGATGGCCGTGCCGGAGCTGTACGTGTGGGGTCAGAGGGACGGCGGATTGAATCTGAGAAAGTATCTGGGATGGATGGTGGCGGCTGTTGCGCAGGGTGTGGTGGTCTGGTGGATTTGTTGGGGTCTCTACGGTGGGATTGCGGTGAAGGATAATGGGTTGTTTGCTGTGGGCAATTTGGTCTTTACGGTGGCCATTGTCTGGATTAACTTGAAGTTGCTGTGCGTTCTTTCCCCTCCCTCCTTTCACCCTTTTCTTTGAAACGCGAGACTAATACGTTAACCAACAACAGCATAATCGACACCCACCACAAGACCGGCATAATCCTCGGCGCCTTCGGCATCACCTTCGCTGGCTGGTGGGTCTGGCAAATCTTCCTTGCCGGCGCCTACGCCCCGGGTGTCTGGCCCTACGCAGTCCGCGGTGGCTTCTTCTCCTCGTTCGGGCCCGATCCAGCATGGTGGGTCGCTCTTTTCGCCGCCGTCGGCCTGCTCACCGCTGTCGAACTCGGCTACAAATCCATCAAGCGGAATATGATCATTTCCGGTCTATGGAGGCTGGGCTGGAGGAAGTGGATGCAATGGGAGACATGGAAGGGGCTCATTGCACTCGGGAGGGGAGGAGCCGCGCGCGGAGCAGGGCCCATGTGGGCTTGGGATGAAGCGGGTGGTGAGGGCAGGAACGTGGAGGAGTGGGATGTGGAACTTTGGCAGGCTCTGGAGAGGGAGCAAACCGTTCGGGAGGCGTTGAAGGGGATGAGTAGGGTTGGGCATGAAGGTGATGGGCCTGAGCCTGAGGATACGTCGGAGGAAGAGGAGGATAAGGAGAAGAACAGGTTTGAGGAGAGTTCGGCAACGGACTGCGAGAGACAGGAGGAGCGGGTGGTAGTGGAGAGTGTGCAGACTGCGAAATAGGCTTTCGAGGTCAGACGCTCTCTTGCGCGTCTGCGTTGGAAGGGTGGAGAAACAGTTTGGTTTTTGGATTTCTTCTCTTGGATACATACGCATCGAGATACCCTTTCGTACATCAGCAGCAATCATTTCTTTAACTCATAGATCATGTTATGAAACACCATCTTCCTTCAACATCGTAGGCACCCAACATCGTGGGCATTGACGGCGATGTTACCCGGGCGGATATCCACCTGTCAATCTCCCTTCATGATGGTTATTGGACGCAATACGGATACGCTACTTATGGTACGAACCAACAAAATAACGATGACGAAAAGCAAGCGCCGCTAGCGCAGGTACAGATACCCCCAACCCAACGAGGAAGAAAGGGATGGATGCTCACTGCCAACCAACCAACCAACCAACCAACAACGAAGACCTCACAAGGTTCCCGCCAGGGTAGGCTGTCATGCAAGAAACAGATCGTACCTGACATTTGCTCATTTAACTAATGCAGAGCCCACCATAGTGACTTCTTGGTATTGTTAGACCACACCTATGATCCTACATCAAGATACCCAGGTGGATATGTAGCAGAGGCACTGTACTGTACTTGCTTAACCTACCATCGAGTGCCAACCAGGCTACCCAGCAGCACATCATCCAACGCCCATGCCAACACCAACATCAACACCACTCCACGCACAGTCCTCTTTCAAAGGTTCCAACCAGTGTTGGTTGCAACCGCAGGTGCTACCGTATAGACTAATCTTTAGGAATCCGTTTTCGGGATCTGGCAGGATCTTCCAGATGGAACTACCTACAATTTCTGTCATATCCCGAAAACGGGGGGGGTTTTTTTTTTCTTTTTTTCTTTTTTTTCCCCCGGATTATACGATACGTAAGAAGTAGGAACCGTGATGTTTTGTGTGCCTGAGCACCTGTGTCCCTACCTAGGGCTGTGACTGTGATTCTGTCACAGGATTACCTGTGACTATGCCTGGCACATGCACGGCTCTCGCCATAGGCGGTCGAGCCTTATGCTGCCATTGCACCACTCGTGCATCCGTGTCAGCGGATCTGGTGTGGCTCGGGCCCTGGGTGTGGCTCAGCCTACCCTATATCACCAGACCGTACACACTCCTCCTCCCTCTTCTCTCCTCGTACAACTACACATATCCAACCTACCCCCTACCTTTCGCCTTGCCCTGTGATAGATTCGGAATGGAAATGGGGGGCAGGGGACGGAGTAAGTTCTCCTTGGACCGGATCTTTTTTTTGGGTCTCCTCTCTTGGCTTTGGGGGGGAAAGCTCAGCCAGCCTGTCCGATCCGGGACCGAGAAGGACGCAGGGTGGAAGATGGCATTAGATAGATCATTTTGAATGAATATTTTTGAATGTGGTCAGGATGGTAACCTGTGTGTAGGTATACCGTTAACTTTTTAGCTTGGCAGGCAGGCGGTCGGTAGATACTACATCACAACAGAAGGCGAAAAGGGAGCAGTAGAGAGGCTGAATTGTGAAGGTTGTTAACTGTCACGGCGCTGGCAGATCACTACACCACTAGGCTATGTTCCAAAAGGATACAAGTAACCGAAGCTGGCAATTCGGTTGCTCAAGTGATCTTATATAGTTGCGACGGGTGACCAGGCCGTCACATTAACTGTCTGGTTGGGTTTGTACTGATGGTGTTTGTTCTCGCTGTCGGGCTGGTAACTTTTGTTGGTGGATTTGCCTAAAGAGAATCATTAATCAAGAACGCTCTTTCTTTTATGAGAAGAAGAAGAATAAACATCATTTAGACTGTCCTCGTTGAAGTGGCTTTCAGGACGAGTGGCTGTCAGAACCAGAGTCGTCGGGTGTTGTACAAATGTCCGAAGCTGCCAGGCTGAATTTCAGGCACGATTATAACCAGATGCTGTCAGTGCACCTTCAACAATAATCGGACCTTATCCGTTCAATCGGGTATGGTGTAGCGGTAACATCGTTGACTCTCACTTCTCAGGAGTGACTGCTCTCTCAACAGCCCCGGGTTCGACTCCCGGTATCCGAGTCTCAAACATCTTTCTTTTTCTCATTCCTTTTTTTTTTTTTTTTTTTTTAGGTTTTTGATGCTATTTCGCCTTTTGCCATGATCTTCATGTTTTTCCTTTTTGGTTCTTTTTGTTTATGTCGTGTTTTCCTTGTTGGGTTTGCTGGACATTGCAAGGAGGAGAGCAAGTGAACTTGGGTTGATCCATCTCCCAGATCGCGGGGCCGATCCAAATAGCTTCATTAAAGTTGGTGTTGCCGTTACTACCCACGTCGAGAATGCTGATTTGGGACCAGCTGGGGTGCGTGTCGACGTTGAGGTTGTCGATGGCCGGGATGCCTTTGCCGTCCATGACAGCCATGTACTTGGCCCCGATGGTGACTGTGACGAACCGTTACAAGCACAGGAGTATATCGCTGGGAACAAAGAGTAGCAACGGTAGTAGTAGCCAAAAGGTACTGGTCGATTGTATCAGTTGGTTGCTTGCTGAAGAGCCAGAATAACGAAGGCCGGGAAGCGGCCTTCTTATATNAGTCCCGTGTTCTCGGGACTCCGGGACACCCAATGTAACCTGGTCCCGTAGTCCCGTATTCTCGGGACACCGGGACCCTAGGTACGGGTTGTCCCTTATTGGTCAATCTATCTAGCTTACATAAGGGGCTTCTGATTGGATCGTAACAGTGACAAGATTCTGGAAGCGGACGTTGGCGAGGTTGTTTTGGAGAAGCATCAGCGCCTTTTGACATAACTGCTTATCGATGCACGTCTGCGCATATGTTGAGAACCACTGGGTAAATCGGATGGTCATTAGTACCTTGGAAGTAGATATGGATGCAATGGCTGTGTCTGTCTGGGTCATCACTTACAGTGTAGATGCCTGCACCAGCGATAAATATGTTTGCCGAACCTGCTCAACAGCGAGTACCCAGAGCACGGCGGCGTCAACCAAGCCCATCCTAACCAAGCCGAGCCCTTCTCTACCCCGCGCATTTCATACTGCCATTCATGATATCCAGAAAAGGTACTCTGGGAAGTTTTCGGCAGAAGAAATGATGAGGGTGCTGGATCATTTGGAGGCGAACCAAGCTGGAGCAGTCAAATACAATGGGTGCGGTGCTGAGTTAAAGTGGCTGTATGTGCAGAGGTGGGCAGCGAAGCCAGAATAGTAGCAGGTCCCGCTCTCCGCATTACTGCGAATACATCACATCCCATCACAACTGAACTACACTTTCACACATCAACTTCTGTCTCAATTGCGACGTATTTCCTACATCATAGCATGCCAGTAGATCCTAGTCCACGCGTTTCCAGACTAGTACAAAACACATTGCTGTTGTCTTACGGCGCTTCCGAATTAAAGCCATCATTGTCAACTTCTACATAGGCTTCCCGTTTATTTCCGTGACCCAATGTCTTTCGAAAGGAAATCATGTATCACCCTTTCGTCCCATTTTCCTACCTTCCTTCTGTCAACCCACTTTTTTCCATATTTGCATGACTGCAACGGTTCAGACGGATCCTTGGACACAATCAGAGTGATATGAAATGGAATACATGACCTCTGGCATGCTCTTTCACACATCGACCTTTCCTGATTACACCTTCTGGTCTGGATGGTCAACGCATTTTCTGCATCACAGCATGTCTTCTAGCATCCGATCCAAGTGTTTCTTGTTTTGGCGTAAGACATATTACCGATTGATCGAGAAGGGGCATGAGGCGGTTGTTAAAGCAAATCGGCTAGCCAATTGACGCTAACGTTGGGCTTCCGCCGATCCCGCCATGTCCACGTATCCGGTGATTTTGTATCGAGGCCATGGATAGCAATAATGTCAATGTCGGTGTCTCCATTGTCCTTGTTGACTTGATTGAGATGGACNAGCAAATCGGCTAGCCAATTGACGCTAACGTTGGGCTTCCGCCGATCCCGCCATGTCCACGTATCCGGTGATTTTGTATCGAGGCCATGGATAGCAATAATGTCAATGTCGGTGTCTCCATTGTCCTTGTTGACTTGATTGAGATGGACGCCTCGCTGCGTGGATTGTGTAGAATCTGAAGCAAGCTTCGCTGGAGATGACGATGTGGTACCGGAACCCGCTGGCGCATAGAACCAAAGCCAAGCGGCGGTCGCACAGACAAAAAGACACAAGACAGTGGTCCATACCGCCAAAGMAATGCCTTCATTAACCTCCATGGTAATCAAGGTTCGGCTACCGGGAGAGGAGCTTGTACGGCCACGACTGAGAATGGTACTAGTATACCCGTACGGCGGATATTGCGTATTGCCCTTTGACAAACGTTAGTGGGGTTACTCCCAAATGGATATTGCTTTGGCCTTTGTGTTTAATAGCGTAGATAAAATGTTTGATAGTGCAGATGAAGTGTTTGATACCGATCGCTTCTCGTAGGCAGAGGCCCAAATGCTTGGTATTAAAAGTCGAACTGGTTTGATCTTTGCACAGCCCCACGTAGAAGTAGGGCTGAAACGATATGAAGCGTCCATGCCCAACTATCTCGACCTGAGGGGTTAGATATGAGGGGTTTGGTGCCCGGTGTCGACTTGGCTTATGTGCTAGGCTGGAGCCTTTGATTGGGTGCATCCGACCATCGAGACTAGCTTCGGCGGCTCGGTACACTTTTGGTTGGCCCACCATCGACGCCAGTAGGTTAGCGATTTGAGACTTGCAGGATTGGTTGTGCCCTATAGGGCATCTGCTGCTGCAGCTGAAATGATGGCGCGATGGGTCTTGGGCAATGAATTAAACTTTGTCTGGTAAGGTGGCAGCCGGGTCCCGGGGGGAGGGTGTAGAGTGCTACGCTACAAGTTGGGGAGCTGAACAATGCGGGCCGCTGCGTTGTCACTTACGCGATCTCCGCTTTCAACCTTCTGGACCCACTTCCCGATTCTTGCTGTATTTCGCTATCAGACATGCACTCCTTTTTCCTCCTTCTTACACAGAAGTCCTCACAACTGTGGAAGGAAGAGGAAGGAAGTGGATATTCACAGGAAGACAGGGGGTTGAAGGCAGGGGAAGGCAAGTGAAAAGTCGAGCATGTGCATACTATAAATGGAGGTTGGCATCAGATCCTAGAGCTGTGGTTAGCTCGTCGAACGCCGCCAAATTGCAGGCGTCTTCCTGTTCCGCAGCCCTGCCCCGTATGCATCTCTCTTAGCCAATCGACACATCTACAAAGGTGTTGGCGGCTGCGCCAGCAGTGTGTTGCAAGCCAACCACCATGATTATAACATGCCAGGATGGAAGGGAAGAGGTGGGCTAATGCAGGCAGATGAAGGAGGTAGGTTAAGGCAGGTACATATCGTGATCAGTTTGTCTTGGGTTCGTGGGCACAAGAAGTGTGTTTGATTGTGCTAAGCTAAGGAGACAAGAAAGGAAAAGAAATGTGGAGGGCTAAAATACAATGGTGGTGTGGGCTCATGGACCCACATAACAAGGCCAGTGAATGGCAGAGGTGGGACAGGCCCCACCACAACAGTTTGTTATAGTGGATCACCAAACCGTGATCCAACAAGACAAGAGCGAGAGATTCCCTTGCCACGCTCTCATCTGCATACACATAACCGGGCCGAGGAGTACTAGGAACTAATCAGGAATGGTCTTCTGACCGAATGCAATCTTGGTATTACCCGTGTAAAAGATCTAGCGGCAGTGTCAGGACGGTCAACTTTTCTCGTAATCCGCCCAATTATATTCATCGTTTTAGCGCCGCCTCCCCACTCACCGTAATGCCTCCGTCCGAACGATATGGATATGGGAGCTGGTGATTCAGTTTTTTGACCCTACCACGTGATTAAAAGACCCGTTTCCTGTCCTTCCCGTTCCCATAGATAAGCAGACATATCGGAAGATTATCTATGGGAGCCGTTTTCGACAGGGGTTTGGATGACTCAGCTGAAAACGCCGCCCCCGTTTCTAGAACCGTTTTCCCATTGCCTTCGCCGTCGAGTGCACCGTTCCACTTACGCCAAGCCCAGCTGAGTAGGCTAGGCATACACTGCACAAGGTACTTACCCCTGCCATTTACTCCTGACACCTACTCAGAAGGGGGAGGTGTGGTTGGCTTTTGGGAGGTATGGTTGGCTTTTGGAAGGTGTGGTTGGCTTTGGTGAACACTTTTCTCCGTACGTATATCGCTTCAGGCGAGTTAGAAGGGCCTCAAGATATAAATTGTGTCTTTACCCTCGGATTCCCGACTGAACCAAACAAGCAAACTTCTGTCCCATTCTCATTGCATTCACTGTATATCCATTCTTCCCAGTTGATTCTACCGCATGAATTACGGGCCCTACGTTGCGAGGGTTGCGTTGGTTTTTCATATGAAACCCTCCTTCCGAGTTTTCTAATGAATTTCTCCTCCCAAACATACTAAGCTTGTTAGCTATTGCAGCTTGAGAGGGTATTATTTGAGTCTCACTGTCATGGCATAGCTGGACAGGTTCCCAGAGGACTGGGCACTGGGCAATGGCAGCCCAGCACACGCCACCATGACACATCGGATAGAATGAGGCTCATGCTCTTATCGATAAGCCGTACGGATTAGGAAGGCGGCGACGAGTGGCAGTTCTGACTTATGTTGTTGTTGTTGTTGTTGTTGTTATTTTTAACGTCTACTTCCGCCTCCCGTGGGGCATGAGACGTGCCACACCGGTGAATCTAGCGTACAAAAATAGGAGCAGTGCCCCAACTGTCCACCAAAACCATTAACCCGAGGGCAACCCAAGGCCTATTGCCAGTGTAAATCACGTGTTGCCCATAGCGTAAACGCGGCCCAACA
>RAOO01000178.1:0-31372 GCA_009805345.1 Neurospora sp. FGSC 26628 | reverse complement strand
AGTCGAGGCAGTGGTCGAAATCGCAGCTGTAGGAACAAAGTCCGAGGAGATTGCCCGATATTCCTTCAGCCGTGGTACCACCTGGTGTTCACACAATGTAGGTTAGCTTGGATGGAATTCTTTGCAGAAAGACTTGGTAAAGACATACCTGTGCAGTGCGTARTGGAGGATGGCAATGCAGGTGCAGTGGAGGTAGTARTAGTCTTGSTCAAAGTCAGTRAYAACGATGAGGCCGGAGCAGTTGTTGAAGACATAGCCGTACTGGACCCAGAGGACATGGAAGAAGACGTTGTCTTTGAAGATGCTGAGCCTGATGAGGTCGAGGTAAAAGAAGGAGCAAAGGAAGAAGAAGTGGTGGTYYCAGTCKGCTCTGCGGGCTCTGCAGGAGGTGCGATCCATTTTGGTCGAAGACACGAAAGTTCCACCCTCGGCTGGRCTGAACYTTTATACCCAGAACTGTACCCAAACACCGTAGCAACCAGGTACGTCCTGTGATGGCGTGGCCATCAAGGTGCATATGGCACATGGTATCCACTGGGACTTGCACTTGTGCATAGATATGACTATGGGTATAAAACCCCGCCCTCTCGTTTACACCCTCCTAGTTGGTGTCACGAGCGACGTGGTCACGAGAGACAAAGCTAAACACGTTGATTCCAGGTCTATAGTAGAATCACAAGATAAAGAAGAAAAGAGGGAAACGTGTAAAGGCGCGTCCAGAGTTTGGGGTTTTGACCCAGGGCTCTGGCGGCCGTGCACGCAGCACGACATCACGTGCCGATGCCAATGCCAATGCGCTTCCAGATCCCGTGTCGGAAGCCATCCGCCAGTGCCGTAACAGTTGGGAACTTTCTCCTCTTCAATTCTAATATTTTCGATCCACGTTATGACTTGCTAGTCCTTGAACTTGCCTCTGTCTTGCGCGCCGTCACACTTCCTCTCATCCATCTTGATCTGCGGCCTTATACGATATCCTCTAGCTAAAACTGTGTGTTAACGCAACTTTTAAGACCTTTAAGGCTTTACGCCTCCTTCCATTTACTTCCTCTGCCGTATTGATACCGAATTTCGTGTATGTAGATATTCCTATGGTGATAACCATGGCTGGCAAAAGGACCTGTCCCGGGCGGCTGAGCTGGGCACTGCCAAGACAGGTGCTCTTGCAGCACAAGCCCTGCTAGCGGATCCACTCTGCAACAATAAGTACGTACATGAATATATTGTTGCAGGAAGAGCATGCCTTGTTTAGTTCTTTTCCGAATCATCAGTTAGTTCAAGTCTTTATTCACAACCTTCGACAAGCGGGCTGGGCCGAGTTCCTCTCCCAGTACCACTTCGAGATTACCTACCGACCAGGGACCAAAAACGCGGCCGCGGATGCGCTGTCCCGTAAGTCCGAGGACCTTAAGGCTCAGAAAGACAAGAAGGACGCCTACCGCACCCTTCAGATATTCAAACCCGTGGAAGACGGAAGGGTCGAGGTGTCCGCGATCGCCTCCATCTCAACGGACCAAGGATTGATCACGGAGTCCGTCCCAATCCTGATGCTGGATACGGAGGGACTGGAATTGAGCCCTGTTGAGCCAGAAGGATACGAGCTGGTAGATGCGATTATGAGGGCCAACAGGGAAGATCAGTCGCTGGAAGAATATCGAGTCCGAGCGCACGGTTCTGACCCGAACTTCACGATGAGGGCAAACGACTTACTAACCTACAAGGGCCGCCTCGCCGTGCCCGACAAGGATAATCTGAGGACCCGCATCATTGACGAAGCTCACTCTACGTTGATAACTGCCCATCCAGGTTCTGACCCGAACTTCACGATGAGGGCAAACGACTTACTAACCTACAAGGGCCGCCTCGCCGTGCCCGACAAGGATAATCTGAGGACCCGCATCATTGACGAAGCTCACTCTACGTTGATAACTGCCCATCCAGGTCGCAATAAGACGCGCGCCGTCTTGAACCACCGTTACTGGTGGCCCGGTATGGCTGGAGATATCGAGAGGTTCGTCAAGAACTGTATGGTTTGCAAGGCAAGCAAGGTCCCCAGGGACAAGATCCCGGGCAAACTGCATCCCATACCGCCGCCCGCGATGAAATGGACTTCCACTGTAATCGGCTACAAAAAGATGCCCAAGGATAAACATGGTTTCGACAATGCCCTGGTTATGGTGGACCGCCTGACAAAGTCATCATGGGTCACACCCTGCACAGAAAAGTCGACCGCCCAGGATGCCGCCCGGATGTACTACGAGGGTCCTTACCGCGTTCACGGCATGCCCGAGGAGGTGATCTCGGACCGCGGTCCCCAATTCGTCTCCGCGTTCACGGACGAGATGTCTAAGTTGACAGGCACAAAGTGGAAGCTNTCGACCGCCCAGGATGCCGCCCGGATGTACTACGAGGGTCCTTACCGCGTTYACGGCATGCCCGAGGAGGTGATCTCGGACCGCGGTCCCCAATTCGTCTCCGCGTTCACGGACGAGATGTCTAAGTTGACAGGCACAAAGTGGAAGCTAGCCACCGCAGGCCACAGCCAGACGGCCGGMCAAGCCGAGGTCATGAATGCTTACCTAGACCAGCGACTGCGCCCCTTCGTCAACCACTACCAAGACAACTGGTCTGAGGCGATCCCGGCCTTAGATGCGGTACAGAACAGCCTACCCCAGGACAGCGTCGGTCTCTCCCCCCACGAGATCATGTTCGGCTGCATGAATGCTTACCTAGACCAGCGACTGCGCCCCTTCGTCAACCACTACCAAGACAACTGGTCTGAGGCGATCCCGGCCTTAGATGCGGTACAGAACAGCCTACCCCAGGACAGCGTCGGTCTCTCCCCCCACGAGATCATGTTCGGCTACCCGATGCGCATGCCTTTCGACTGGGAAGCCCAGACTCAGGACGCCTCCATCCCCCAGACCAAACAGCTGACTAGGGAGCAAGCCCAAGAGTACGCTTAACGCATTCACGGATACACGGAGTTCGCCAGAGAGATGATGCTGAAGGCACAGGAGGAGCAGGCCCGGCAGGCCAACAAGAAACGCAGGGATCCAGACTTTGACGTCGGCGACAGGGTAATTGTCATCAGGCGGCTGTGGTCGACGACTACTCGCCCCAGCGACAAGCTCGATTTCCCCAACACCCGCAACCATTACAAGATCATTGAGAAGGTGGGGCACTCCTACCGGCTGGAGCTCCCCGATAGCTGGAAGGGCTCTGACCTCTTCCACGCTGACCGCTTGAGGAAGTACGACAACAACCCATTGCCCGGCCAGTCGGCTGAGTGCCCCGGCCCCGTCACTGGAGACGACGAGGACCCCGAGTGGGAAGTCGAGAAGATCAATGCCTCCAAGGTCGTCAACGGCAAGCTCTTCTACAACGCGGACTGGAGAGGCTGGGACCCCGATCCAGAGTACTGGCCCGCCTCTGACTTCAAGCACGCCCCGGAGGCCCTTTGGGACTTCCATGAGGCAAACCCGGATGCCCCGGGCCCGCCCAAGAGACTGGCGCATTGGCTGAACGAGGAGTGGGAGGAGCACGACGATGACGAGCTGCCGGAGTCACTGGGATTGCGTCGTTCGAGGAGGATTATACGGAAGTAAGCGGGATTAATACGTCTATTGGGGAATATCTGGCAAGACTCGCGGACGAGTCTTCTGCGTAGGGGGGGGTGATGTGACGGCGCCGGTCCGGCCATGCCGCTATGCCCGTCATACCCCATGGGAGGACTGGTGCCAGGAGGTGCCACGAAGGTTGGAGGAACGAGTGACATGGAAGGTTCGTGCTAAGACTGGCCAAGGCGGGCTCTAAGCCCATTGAAGGTGTTTGCTCAAGTTTGTTATGTAGGTGGCTGTCGGCGACCCGCATATGGGTCCCGCGGTCGCTTATACGACCAGGGTATTTATTTGGGTCTGCACGCATGTAGCTAGTTCTCTTCCTCTTCTTCTCCTTACCTTAAATCTTCTGTCATAGATGGTATCCTAGCCTTGCCTTCGACTTTCCATTCTAGCGCCCTTGCAGGTGTCAGGGGTAAATGGCAGGGGTAAGTAGGTTGTGTAGTGTATGCCTAGCCCCCTCAGCTGGGCTTGGCGTAAGTGGAACGGTGCACTCGACGGCGAAGGCAATGGGAAAACGGTTCTAGAAACGGGGGCGGCGTTTTCAGCTGAGTCATCAAAACCCCTGTCGAAAACGGCTCCCATAGATAAGCCACCRATYGGTGGCTTATCTATGGGAGAGCGGACGGGATCCCGAGTTTTCCACCATCTATGGCCGTATGTACAAAAATGACATCAAAGACAGCCTTATCAAGTTCCAATTCTCTCTCTCTCTCTCTCTCCGAGTCTTCCCTTAGACACTCCCCTCCTGAATGCCATTAAGGGCCCTCATGTTTAAACAGATACTCCTCCTGTAAGCAAGGTGACAAGTGGCGCGGCAAGCGCGGAACGATTCGCGTGGTTATTAGAAATTCATCCAGAAAGGCAGGAGGAGGAAGGAATCAAGTTTGATGACTATTGTAATGGCAGCTTCACAGAAGGTAGAAAGCAGTGCCAGAAGCAACGCGGCGAGCGCGGAAGAATTCGAGTGGTTGTTGGGAGTCATTTTGAAACTGAATCATATTGAGTTCGTGGTTGATTGGTAAGAAGTCACTGGTTGTGTGAAGGTTGCTCTGGATTCATGTCTGATATTGCCGCGATATTTGCTTTGGTTAGATGGCTGCTGTTGCTGTGATATCAACAGAGAGGTTGATAGACTGAAGTACGTCAGGCCCAGTCGCGGTGAATCTGCTACACAAATCTTGGCAAATGTAGCAAGGCGTGCTCCCTCTGTTCCCATCTCCGGAGTGTCCGGCATCGGGGGTTTGGTACCCTCTGCGAAGTGCACTGTTACGATCCAATCAGGGATCACCTATGTAAGCTAGATCAGATAGAACCAACAGACCAACCAGGTTGGATCCGAAGGGAGAGGATCCAAAGGGAGAGGATCCAAAGGAAGAGGACCCGAAGGGAGGACCTGAAGGGAGGGGCCTATGGCTCGGGTCCACGGGTCCGGTATATCGAGTTCATGAAGGCCGGTATATAAAGACGGCCTCCCCAGGCCTCTTCGGATACTGGCTCTTCAGCAAGCAACCAACTGATACAATCGACCAGTACCTTTTGGCTACTACTACCGTTGCTACTCTTTGTTCCCAGCGATATACTCCTGTGCTTGTAACGGTTCGTCACATGCACCTTCTTGTACAGAGGTAGGTCTCCGTCCGCGTGTTTCTCTTCGGGAGTCGGCTTAGACTCCGGGGGCCCGTCTAGATCACTTCGCCGTACGCCTTCTCTTCGGAGGGAGCACCGAAAGCCAACGCATCGGTTTTGGGAGATGTGATGGTTGGTAGAGCCAGAGAGGAGCAGAATATGATTGAGAGGTCTGATGAAAAAAGGGGAAAGAAAAGGTGCTGGTTCTGTGATGGATGGATGGAAGAAGAGAAGGGAACGAAAATCAGCTGGGGGATGGCAGCCTATAAATACTCGTAGAGGAGTAGTGAGAGCACAAGCCACTACTCTGATGGCAACATCAAAAGGCAAGAGGTAAGTGCCCACTTTGGTTGGTTGTGGTTCAACATGAGGTGTTCGTTCTTGAACAGAAGAAAGCTGGTCTGGCTACTGTTGCTGATTATCGTTTCTTTGGTTGCAAGAGAAACTGGAGTTCTTTGAAGAGATGGGGAAAAGGAAAGATGAGATACACGCAAGACGTGCGGCTGCGGAAGCTCACGGCTACTATTTCAGAAGGGGCAGTCTGGAGCAGCATGTAAGCGAAATGTTGATTCATTCCTCTCTTGTCAATGCCTCCATGTGCGCAGAGGTACAGATGGCAAACTGCAGGATGGGCCAGGAAGCGGGAAACAGGAACCAAGACAGCGGTCGAGGCTCCACAATTAGGGCTGACCAATGAGATGTTATACACCACAGCGATGGTCTCGTCCACGACAGTCCGACTTTGAGGACACTCTAAAGCTATTGCTGTGGTAAGCCTCCCATGTCCTTATGGGTCATCGTGACACATTCATAACTACCAGAGCCTCCCTCGAACTGCTTGCCTGAAGGTCAGAGCTGCCATTATCTTGGTGAAACGTGCCTAGAAGTAGGAAGAGATTACAGTACTTCAGATTGATCAGAACTACCGTGACCAGACGTTCCGAGCAACTGTTACTCACTTTTTCTTTGGCTTCATGGTAAGTGGCGTTGGTTTCTCTTGTCTTACATTCTTTCAAACTATTTTTTCACGGCCGCTACTTCTCATTCACTTCGGGGGACTTGTCGACTGTGGTTCCTCCTCCCTTCGTATCCCTACCTGCCTGAAAACCTCCTGAAAGAACCAGAACCCCTTCCCCTTCTGGCCCTTCGATGCTTAGGACTCCGGGCCTCCAAGCACCTGCAGTACAGTACCATGAGTACCCGACACCTTCCGCGTAGGCTCACCCTAGGCCTGTAAGACACTTCAAGTTTAGTGTTTGTAGTGCCTGTTGGATGCGTAGGTTGTGGCGTCTTGGGAAAGCTTTTTGGAAACGGTTTAGACTTAGAATGGGACGAAAATTGTCTCTTTTGGATGAATACAACATCACTACATTTCTTCCTTGTCCCATCTTCGAAGTCCATGCAATCTTGAATTCACTCGTATTCGCCTCCAGTGACTTGTCCAGATGCCACTCGTTCCCTAGCGAGGCACTTCAATCTTATGCTGGTTTGTTTGTTATCTTGGTACTCCTGGTATACTAGACGGAATCTATCCCGGATTGTCCCAAACCTCATAAGGACAAAATGAATTAGTTAGGTACGGGATAGGGAGGTGGAATGATGGAGCGATGTGGAGGAAAAGAGGGACGACCCGGGGGATGAAAGCTGACTTGGAGCTCTCCGCGCTTCATCCCGTCACCCAAAAGCGGAGAAGTGCCAATCAGGTAGAGTGATGGACGACAGGGGGGAAAAGTATCAAGGAATGCCGGATGGAAGTACGTACAATAATAATAATACTTGTTTGATATTCGGGCGGTGTCTTGGTTGTAAGAAGACCTCGAGGACCTTTAGCGCGGATGGACACCAATGCTGGGAAGGAGAAATGAGGAGAAAAGAGGGGAATGGGGATACTGAAGAATGATCGCCGTTATTGTGTTGCCTGACTTAGTTTGCTTTTGCTACCCCGGCAGACCGACGTAATGCTTAAAATATGTATAAGGCGACGTTGTCCCACCCTCCTGCGCTTGGAGTAGGCCCAGCCACTGTAGTCCTTGAACGAGCGATATCAATGGATCAAATCACCAGGCCGCAGTGATGGGAGTAAAGTCGTCGAGATTGTTGGAACAGGAACGGAGACTGGGCTCTGGACAGACTGGAACACTTTCTTTGCCCCACGGAAGTAACGTCGATGTCTGACAGTCCGTTGGAGGTGATGCACAGGAGGTTGTAAAGGTACAGGTTTGAGGTAGAAGATGGAGAAGATTGTGAGGTGCTGTGTCGCCCCCGGGCTTGTCCAATTCAAGTGTGGGGAAAGGGGAGGAGGACCGCCCGGGTGTTTGGAGCACTGCAACCGATTTTGCGGCGAACAAAGACAATTGAATGATCCGTCGCCAACTGGCTGTGCGGCGGATGAGTTATGGGCGAGAGAAATGGAATTGTATCTCCAAGTCTCAAGTCTCCTCAGCTGGGTGGCCGGGAGAGGAGAGTCGTGGTGTGGATAGTGGAAACAGACGTGAAAAAGATGCACGGTTTTACAAAAAGATGAAACAGAGTTGACGGGCACACAGCATCATTCCCCATCTGCTGTACACTACAGAGGAAAGAGCGTGTGAAACTTCCCGATTAGGAGCTTCCAACCAAGAAAGCGGAAAACATGGCAAAGGCCCACGGGCGGACGGCTGAAAACAGCATGAGGTGATTACATGATGCCAACCTCAACCTGAAAATCCATGTGCGCCCAGGGCATGCCGCTTGCAACTGACCTCTGGGCTTCTCCTCCCTCTCGGAGCTTGCTTGGCCTCCAATAATCCCCCGCATCGTTTCTCCGACGGGTACCTCAACCCCTGGCTTGTCGGTACAACCTGATAGTGTTTGTATCGGACTCTTCTGCAGCCAAGCGGGGGGCTCACCTATTGCGCTGTATGGTGTAGAAATGGAAGATACTGCCACTAAGTTTGGGGACATGCCCATTCCATGGCGGAACCAAAGGCTGCATCTCCGCATGGGAAAATGGGGAAGACGACCAAGAGAAGCGAGAAGGAGGGGCCAGAAGCCTGCCAGCCTGCCGAGCGAGGGGTCAATCCCCAGAAGCCCCCGACACACAAGAAGTGGCACCGGCCCTTCCCTGCAAACACGGCAGGTGCAAAATGTGGGGGTGGGGGAAGGAACCAATCCCCAGCCAAGGCACATCGACGGTCCTTGTTGCTCAATCCGGGCCGCCATAAAAGTTGGGGTTCAGGACTCATTTCACAGGTGTCTGTTGGAGTGAGTGTTGCGGCCGACAAGTGCCTCGGCGAAATGGAGCAATCACTCAGCACTGCACATCCAAACAGACGACCGAGGAAACTCTCTCCAACGAGCCTGGTACCGAGCTTGGGGAAGCATTCTCATGGAATCTGGGTTACAATCACTCCGAGAAGATGACGGATTCGGACATTTTCTCTCCCTGACGTTGACATGCTCGCATTCACGACGTTTGGAATGGAGTGGCATCTTTCAAGCTCCGAGACGTCACTCCCCACTCGAGACGGGAGCTCGAGGTCTTCCACTTGCATGTGCTTTTCCCCGCCGCGAACGCACGGGCCTTCCACCCACTCTGGCCTTCTGGAATTTTTGACGCCATCTCCAAAAAAAGAAGAATGGGTTTTGGGTAGATTGGTGTTGTTGGTTAAGAAGAAGAAGTACAGGAATCCCAGCGAAAATGCAGCTTTTATCCACCGTGGTACACGGGCCACGCCTTCCACCATCAAGGCATTGGCATGGGGGAACATGATGCTACGGCATCCAAGTTTTTGGCCGACTGGAAAAGGCCATTGCGAGTTTCATCTATTTGATCATTGTATGCTTCTCAAATGGTCGATGTGTGCTCCAGGTACTCCGAGAACCATCACCAAATCCCCCTCGGTGACCCCCTCACTTTTGATCAAACTCCAATCGTTGCTTTTCTCGCCAGCTGAACCGAAGAAAAACACCCAGGCCGCATTCACCTCAGTCGTCGAGAGTCATGGCCCAGGCTGCGTCGGCCTGGCAATGTCTGATCTTCTGTTGCCAAAGTCGACCAAAGAAAGGAAGAGCAATGCAACACCTGGACGTATGCAGCTGTTCGAGAAAGCGGGGAAACAGCTAAACTCTATAGGGCTAGCGCAAGGAACGAGGAGCCGAGGAAACCGCCTTCTGCCATTTTTTTTGAATGTGATTTTGACCGGCCAACAACTTGAACGCAGTCTCGGACTCATGTCGCTGCGCAATCTTGTTCCCGCCCCTTCCTTGTTTTCGGTTTATTCTGGGGTCTGCAGCCTTGAACAGCCTCGATATATAGCCCAAGCTATGGCGGTTATAAGCGCGGAGAGGAGAAAGAGGAAGCACCTCCAAGTCTCGATGCTTTGCGGGAAGTGGCGCCCGCGTGTGGAGATTTTTTCGCCAAAATCTCCTATTTGGAGATCTGGGGAAGATGGAGCGCACCTGCTGTGGTGACCCCAGATTTCCCAGGCCAAATCGTTGACAGCGGGGAAGAGGCTTGATCGTTTTTCTGGAGACACATGCGGAGAAGCGACTTTTTAACCTTGGAAGACTCGGAACCTCCCAACCACTTCCAATTCTTCCGGTTCGATTTCTTCCACAACATGGCATTCGAGGCCATGAAATACAACTTGCACGCAGAAAGGGAAATATACCACGCAAACCCCATCAACGACCGTACTAGAAATAAAACTGCTCGCAAGGCCTTTTCTCTCACTTTTACATCCGTCATCCTCACCGCCCATCCTCCTCTGCCTGGTGTCATCTCCTATTTGCAGCTCTCCCATTTGTGGTTCGGAACATCAAGCGCCATCTTTTGAGCGACCAGGTCTCTTACCAGTTGCACTCCGTCTTTGATCTGGCCCTGACACTGCAGACACTTCCAGTACCCCACCACACTCGACACTCGACTTAATAGAAGGGATGGTGGTATCTGTCATGAGCATTACATATTACCACCACCACACACCACTACGACTTGGTCAAACACCTCACGCCTGGTGCTCCCGTGCCCTCTTTGCATCAGTATTTACACGCGCTGCTTTTCAGAGATATTGGGTCTTAGACTCAAGGGTACTCACACATTTTATGAATCTCTCATCAGCGGCGATTTTTTTTTCCATTTCCATACCATGTTCAGCTTAGACGACACTCATTCGCGCCGCCACTGTGAACACAATATGAACCAGCACTTTCTCTCGGCAGACTTCACCCGGCGTCAGAGAGCATAAAAGGCGGTTTACATCCATGTTTAATATTCAGCTTGGTTGTCTAGGGCGCTTCCGCTGCCTTCGGTCGATTCGGCATAACCCACGTGGCTTGACATTCAGCCATGTCTCAAGGCCATCTCCGTCCTGGCTCCCGTTGATAAACTACACTATTTTGAACTGTATAGTCTTTTCCGACAGACAGCCGATTTGAGACTTGTCGTCGATTATGTAACATTACCTACAATGCACTCCGGATTAGCAAAAAGCGTTACACAACAGGCAGCCGGCATACTAAGGCCTCGATGGTATGTGAGTATACCTTTCGCACATCAACTTCTCAGCACAGCCAACATCTGGAAAGTGTGCGACAGAGAGGACCTTGAACTTCGACAGGTGATCCACCGGCGTTGGAAGCCAACTTCTCAAAGCCAAGTGCCAAGATCTCTAAATAGGATGCTATCCGGCCGCTAATGAGCCAGTTGACATCTAGTGTGGACATGGATCATCTCTAGCGAGGTCAGTAAACGTTACACGCGCTGTTTTCTGCAAGTGTAATTGCTGTATTTGCTCGCATAGCACCAAATACTTCACGCATAAGAAGCCCTTGCGTAATGAGTACGGAACAGTCAAGTGAGGCTCACTTTACAGAAACGCAGAGTCACCCCAAAAGCAATTGGGTAAACAAAAGGCTACGGGATGGCAAAACCACCTAAGGCAGCCTCGGTCTCAAAGAGAACACTCGTTCACTAAACAACTGCCTTGTCTCTCTGGTTCCTGGCAGGATCTCGCGCACTCCGGCTGGTCCATGGTTCTAGATCGGACGTAACAACCCAACCACTGCCATCAGGTGCCGTTGGCGCCCACAGTCATCTCCGAAATCAGTGGAGCCCATGCCCAGTGTCACCGGTGCCGACAACATGCATCCATCGGGCCCAGACGTTGAAACGATGAATCTGGATCGGGTGAGTACCGGATCGCGGGGTTTTGGTCACTAAACGTTACCAAGTGGTAACATCCGGCCTTATTCTGCTGCAATGAAGAGTTATTCCCTAAAAGGCAATTGGTTCACTGCCAGCAAATCAGAGCACGGGATTCATCGGGATATGGAAGCAATGCTACCCCTTCATTTCCATGTGTATCAGGCTTCCATTATCACTTGCTTCAATATTAAGCTTCCCCAGATTTTCTATCCCCTTCATGCTACCGTCCAAGATCTCCGTAATGTGCGGATATGTCCAGAGGCATTCAAACCCAGACGCCACCTCATGACGGGCGTTGTCTTACTACGCCCCTTACTTCATCATGCTCCTACGCACTAGTCCTCAGAGCAAAAGGTTTGGGAGAGTTCGAGATGGGCACGTCACTGCGTGTCATGGATCAGTAATGTCCTTCAGCTGACCCTTGCTCATGAGCCTCCATCCTGCGGAGACGGTGGGAGACGCCGGTAGTGGTAGCGGCCCGAGGAAGATAACTCCGCGAATGAACATCGTCCCCTTCATCTTGACGGGGGCCAGGTATGTAGGAGACTCTTCCAAAAGAGGATGGTCTGCCGTGAAGAGAAAGTTTTGTTTCTCCTAGTGTGTCCTGGAAAACATATGTGACGTAGACATTCGGCCCTTTGTGATGGATGGATCGTGGTCTTCACTTATGTCACGTATCTCATCCATACCACGTAGGCAGGTGGTGTATCATCCAGCAGCTCTGAGGTGGTCAGGACATTCGGCCCTTTGTGATGGATGGATCGTGGTCTTCACTTAGGTCTCGTATCCCATCCATACCAAGTAGGCAGGTGGTGTATTATCCAGCAGCTCTGAGGTGATATTGGATTCATGCTGCCTAGTGTTGCCACCCCTTTCATCAATCAAGCAACTTCTCTCTACGGAAATGCGGTGGGTTCCACATCAAGGGGGTTTTCGGAGACACTCTCAACATTCCCGCTACACGTGGCTGTCTGTTGAAGATCGACATTCCTCAGGAAATCAGATATATCAACCGTTGTCCCGCGTGGTAGGGATAACACAAAGTCGTGCTTCTTCATCCTGTTATACTCCAGTGGGACAGATATCGGTTCTTCGTCTCCTTACAGCCGCGGCTGTCCAACTTTCACCATGCGTTTTGGCACCCTTCTGCTGGCTGTTGCCAGCCTAACATCTGCTGTCAATGCATACTGGATGGGGGACATTGCTCGTAAGCAGAATAACGAGTCCGTATTTACTCTCAAGGCTAACAACATGGCTAGATCGTGGTTATGCCCCCTTCGCGTACTCTGGATACTCGGTCTTTCGAAATGTCAAAGATTATGGAGCAAAGGGTATGTGGAGCCGAAGTGTTCCCCGAGTTATAGGCACGATCATGTCTAACACGGAGATAGGAGATGGTGTTACGGACGATACCAATGCTATCAATGCCGCCATCACTGCCGGAAATCCTTGCAACCAAGGCTGTGTAGGTGTTTTCTGGTAGCATGTTGAAGAAGCTTGTCCTAACAAATGTTTAAAGACCTCAACCACCACGACTCCAGCCGTTGTCTACTTCCCTGCCGGAACCTACCTTATCTCTGGGTCCATCAAGCCAGCTTACTTTACTCAGTTGATCGGAGATGCGAGCTCCCCCCCCACACTCAAGGCCACGGCCAACTTTGCTGGTTTTGGTCTCATTGATGCGAATCCCTACTATACTCAATACCTGAACTGGAAGTCTCAAAACGTCTTCTTCCGTCAAATCCGCAACTTTGTTATCGATACCACGAATATTCCTCCTGCCAATGCTGCCACAGGTATTCACTGGCCAACTTCACAGGCGACGAGTCTGCAGAACATCGTCTTCAACATGCCGACGGCATCGAATGTTGTCCATGTCGGTTTGTACATGGAGGAAGGCAGCGGTGGTTTCGTTACGGATTTGACCTTTAACGGTGGCGCTACTGGTGCTTCGATGGGTAATCAGCAGTTCACTATGAGGAACTTGAAGTTCAACAACTGCAAGACAGGTGCGCTCATTATCCCTCTTCTTGCATCTTGATATGGTCTGCTGACCCTCCCAAGCCATCTATCATCTCTGGAACTGGGGCTGGACCTATTCCGGCCTCTCCATCAACAACTGTGGCATCGGCATTGACATCACCGCCGGCAGCGGCAAGATAGACACCGGCTCCATCACCGTCTTCGACAGTTCCTTCACCAACACCCCCGTCGCCATCTCCACCGCCTGGACCACCACCAGCACTCCCGACACCGCCGGCACTCTCGTCCTCGAGAACATCGCCCTCACCAACGTCCCCGTCGCCGTCAAGGGTCCTCAAGGCACCTACCTCTCCGGCTCCACCGGCTCAACCACCATCACGGCCTGGGGCAACGGTCACAAATACACCCCCTCCGGCCCTGTCGAGTTCGCCGGCGCCATAACTCCCAACCCGCGCCCCGCCAGCCTGCTCGCCTCCAATGGGCGCTACTACACGCGCTCCAAGCCTCAATATGAGACCCTCTCCGCCTCGCAGTTCATCTCTGCCCGTGCCTCGGGCGCCAAGGGCGACGCCGCAACCGACGACACCGCCGCCCTGCAAAACGCTATCGACACCGCCGTCGCCCAGGGTAAGGTTCTCTACCTCGACTATGGTCTGTACCGGGTCACCTCAACCATCCGCATCCCGCCCGGCGCCAAGATCGTCGGCGAGTCCTACGCCACCATCATGTCGGCCGGCGGGTTTTTCAATGATATGAACAACCCCAAGCCAGTCCTACAAGTGGGCAGCTCCAGCGGACAGGCGGGCACGGTGGAGCTAAGCGACTTCCTCGTTTCCACGCAGAACGCTCAGGCGGGCGCAGTGCTGATTGAGTGGAACTTGTCCAGTCCGGCGAGTAACCCCAGTGGAATGTGGGATGTGCATACGCGGATTGGCGGGTTTGTGGGCAGCCAGCAGCAGGTTGGGCAGTGTTTGAAGACGCCGGGGAACCCGACGGTGAGGCAGGAGTGTATCGTTGCATTTATGGCCATGCACGTTACTAAGGGGGCGAGCGGGTTGTATATGGAGAATGTTTGGTTATGGTTAGTGTGTTCCTTTTTCTTGTGTGTGAGGGGGTATGGAAGAAACTGACAGGATGATGACAGGACGGCCGACCATGATATCGACGACGCGGCGAATACGCAAATCACTCTTTACAGCGGGCGTGGTCTTTGTAAGTCCTCTTCCCTCTTTCCCTCTTTCCCTTCCCCACTTCCCTCCGTCCCTCCTTCACCCCTCTACTCTTTTACTCCTTTCTTTGACAATCCCTAACCCCGCCCCAAAAACAGACATCGAATCAACCTCCGGAACGTTCTGGCTCTACGGCACCGGATCTGAGCACCACGTCCTCTACCAATACCAGCTCTCCTCCACCCAAAACATCTTCATGGGCATGATCCAGACCGAAACGCCTTACTACCAACCCACCCCCAACGCTTTAGTCCCCTTCCCGTCTCTTTCCTCCCTCAACGACCCCAACTTCTCCACTTCCTGCTCCGGCGTCTCAGGAAACTGCGCAGCAGCCTGGGGTCTGCGCGTCCTCAACTCCAAGAACATTTTGGTGTATGGAGCGGGCTTGTACTCGTTCTTCAGCGATTACAGTACTACTTGCTCAACGTTTGCGGCGGGGCAGACGTGTCAAGCTAGGATTGCGAGTGTGGAGGGAACCGGGTCTTCGAATGTGAATATTTATGGACTGAATACGATTGGAGCGCAGAGTATGTTGAACAGGGATGGCGTGAGTGTCGCGTGGTACGCGGATAATGTGAATAATTTCCCGAGCTCGGTGGGGGTTTATAAGAGTGGGTGAGTTGGGGCGTATGGGATAAGGGGAATGGGATGTTTGGAAAGTCGTATTTGGCTGGGAAGAGTGCAGTTTGTGTTGGGCGGAGTACTGGTAGCAGTGGTAGGTTGAAACACTTGGGGGATTGTACATATCAGACTGTTCTTGGATGTGGGTGACATATCCGTGATTTCTGATATTGAACGAAATCGTTAGAACTCAAAACACCTTCGCTTCGCTATAACCACTCCCACCACAACCCCCAACTCACACCATCACCCATATTCACACCATACCAGCCCCTAACCATCAAGGGAAAACCCAACATCCTTATTCTCCGCTCCCATCCTCACCAACCGCTCCCTCACATCTTCCTCCTACAATAAAAAGTCTTGGCGCCAAGTGTTAGTGTTAACTCTTGGTTTCCCGCAAAAATCTTAACACCACCCAAATCGCCGTTTTCACGGTCGATATCCCAACAACCACAACCACAAAATGTCTACGTCTTCGCCCCTTGGGGCCCCCAAACCAACGCCGCCGGGCACGATGCCGGTTACCCCTCTGCCTGACACCTTTTGCGTCCCGCCCCCGCCCTCCACGACGGCGCAGTCGGCCAAGAGAGCCCGGACTGCAGACGAGGAAGTCCGTCCCGCCCATGCCACCACCGCCACCCCTGCTGCTTCCGGCCCCATCACGTCCTACGCTGAGACCCTCATCTCCGAAGCACTCGCCAAAGCGGAGGTCTACCGCTCCTTCGCCGCCTTTCTCGACACCGAACTCGCCCGCTTCGCCGTCGCCTCGCCCGCTCACGCACGTGAAGCTGACCACCTCGCACGAACCATCACCGCCGCCCTGCAGAAAAGTTCTGCTTCACCTCCCTCGCCTACTCTGGACCCTACCGCCCCAGCAAGCAAGAAGGTCTCCACTTCCCCTACCCTTTCGCCAATACAGATGCCTTTGCTATTCGCAAAGAAGTGCAAACACTCCTCCGCCTCGCCCCCACCGACATCCCTGGTTGCTACAAGGTCCCCTCTGGTTTTGCCCTCGTGCCCAAGAATGATGCTGTCCGCCAGACCCTCCTAGACCACAAAGATGAGATTGGTGCCCGTTTTGGCTGCGTCCAAGTCGAAGTGCCCAAGAAATGGGTCACCTACGCCGTCCAGAATGTGCCCATGACGATACGGATGGGCATGGTCCCTATCGACACTACCACTGCCATCAAGGACGAGGTCCTCGTCCAAACCGGCCAAGAGCCTGTTGCCCTCCGTCCCTCCCAGTACTACCATCCTGGCGAGGCCTAYGCAACCTGGCTTATCTCCTTTGAYAGGCCTGTCTCTCCCTTCCGTCTTTTCGACGTCAGCAACATTAGCCGCCTCGTCCAGAAACGCCGCCCACTAGACCAGTGTACAAGTATGTCCGCATTGTGGGCATTTAGCAGCGCGAGCGCACCCTCTACGGCCATGCCACTCAAAGCATTCTGTACACTGGTCCAGCGGGCGGCGTTTCTGGACGAGGCGGCTACTGTTGCTCACGTCGAAGAGGCGGAAGGGGGAGACGGGCCTATCAAAGGAGATAAGCCAGGTTGCATAGGCCTCGCCAGGTTGATAGTACTGGGAGGGACGGAGGGCGACAGGGAGAAGCGAGCGAGTTCAGTGTCGAGGGCGGCGGCAAATGAGCGGTAGACTTCCGCTTTGGCGAGAGCTTCAGAGATGACGGTCTCAGCGAAGGACGTGATGGGGCCGGAAGCAGCAAGGGAGGTGGTGGTGTCATGAGCGTGACGGGCTTCCTCGTCCGCAGTTCGGGCTCTCTTGGCCGACTGCGCCGTCGTGGAGGGCGGGGGCAGGACGAAAATGGAGTCCGGTAGAGGAGTAACTGGTATTATAGCCGGCGGCGGTGGTTTTGGGGGCCCCAGAGGGCGAAGGCGTAGACATTTTATAGTTGTATATGTTGGAATATCGACCGTGAAAACGGCGATTTGGGTGGTGTTAAGGATTTTGCCGGCAACCGAGCGTTAACACTAACACTTGGCGCCAAGACTTTTTGTTGTAGGAGGAAGATGAGGAATAATGTACCTACCTGTAGGCATTGGCGCAGAAGTTGGAGGATGATTGAATGGTTCATGTTGCTAAGGTAGCCTCGGCGGTGGACCACAAGACATAGGTGGGTGGGTGTATCTCCTACTGGCACGTAGGTACTATTTCTTTGCTACTTAGGTTTGGTGATGGGGGAAATATGTAGAGATGAATGTACTGGTAGAAGAATAACAAGAGAAGACGTTTCGATGGAGTCTTTACCGGGAAGCGGAAAAGACGGGAGCTCTTAACTCCTGGACGGCGAGAGTTGAAGTCCTCTCTTTACAAACAATTAGGACTTCTTAGCAGCGCCTCACTACTACGTGTAGTGGTAACCTTGGCGGCCGGCGCTTGTGCTGGTAAGTCTGCTTGGGAGCTGGCGGCTACACGTAAGAGAGGTAGGGGAGCCGCTTGGTTACGTGGGGCCTCTGCACGGGCCGAGGTAATTTGAGGTTCTGTCTGCCAGGGGCCATGCCAATATTTTCCTCGTCGGCATCGAAGGTACCTAGTTGGGCGCCTCTGAACAGCTCCGAGACGATAGGCTGTTGGATGCCGATGCCGGAGATGGGACCATTCTTGGTGACGTCGACACATTGTCCCTTCTCACTTTCCGCAAGGGTCTGTTTGGTGTAAAGCTCGCCCTGCAGAACAGTGATGAGGTCAGGATCGTTTGCTCCTCTCGATTGGTGGTTGACGTTGGCTTGGTATTCTTTGCACCCCCTCGTCTCCAATCGTCAGTTGACGGATGTTGTCGAGACCGGAACCTGTACCCGTTGTGGGGAGACACTCGATGCCCTATACCGGGGGTTCTTGAGGATGATGATCCTTGCCCTTGGTGTGCGGGCACACTTACATATGTCCAGCTTGTGGATGTTGTCGTCTGGTCTAGCACTCCGTAGCAAAATGGTCAGAGTCAGAGTAACAACTATTGCCATCAGCAACTAACTGACAAGCCGATACATCATGGTTGCCCTCGCAAATGGTTGTTCGCGATATGATATACCTTCCCTGAGCAAGCTCATTGCCTAGCACAAGTAGAAAATAGCAGGCAGAGTGCTCAACAACTAGAAGCAAATCGTCATGTGAAGCAAAAGGACAAAACGACAGTAAACACACAGCGAAGGGAGACATTCAACATGCCATGGGACTAGAATGGCAAGAAAATAAAGGTCGGATAGAAGTGGGAGGGAATAAAGGGGGAGAAAAAAAAAAGCAAGTAAACAATCCCGAAATGCGCCACAGCATCGCCAACCACATCCTGCCAAACGCCTACGCTATGGGCAGCACGTGAAGCACACTGGCTATAGGCCTCGGTTTGCCCTCGGATTACTGGTTTGGTGGATGGAATAGGGACACTGGGCGCCACGCGACGTGTCAGAGCATTGTTCTTATCTTTGTACACTAAATTCACCGCTGCGGCACGTCTCATGCCCTACGGGAGGCGGAAGTAGACGTTAAAAATAACAACAACAACAACAACAACAACAACCTGCCAAACGCCACTAGCCCCCAAATCCTTCCCCAGCTCCCCGGAAAGCCCCCGCTAATAAGGTGCCAACTAGTCCCCAAGCAGGATGATATGCGCCGTGCTGCGCCAGGATGTTCACCCTAATGGGTCAGGAAGCTTTGGGTATGGGGTCGGGTCATCTGACCACTCCCCTAAAATCTCACCACGATGGCGTTTTGTGAAACCCCAGAAATTTTAGAAATATGTAGTGACCAGATAGGCAACTGAATCATTCAGCTCTCTGGGCTACTTAACCCCGAGGACAAGCACTTCCGCCACCACCACAATTAAGGGGAGGAACCTTCCTCGATCTTCTTCCTCCAACCTTACAATCACCCAATCAGTATCTCAGTCGAAGGAGAACCACCGTCAAAATGCGCCTCATAAACACCACCACCCTAACCCTCTCCTCCTTCATGCTCCCCGTCTCCCTCCTCCCCGCCTACGCCATCCTCTCGCACACGTGGTATCCCTCCCCCGACGACGAAGTCACCTTTCAAGATTTCACCTCTCTCCCGCCTCACCAACTAGAAAAGAAAAAGGGATACGCCAAAATCAAGCAAACATGTCACCGCGCCAAAAAATCGGGGATCAAATGGGCTTGGGTCGACACGTGTTGTATTGATAAAACGTCGAGTGCGGAGCTGACGGAGGCGATCAATAGTATGTGGGCTTGGTATCGGGGGGCGACGGTTTGTTTTGCGTTTTTGGAGGATTTGGAGCCTGTTCCCAAGGGTGCGGTAGGGCATGGGCATGGGCATGGGCAGAATAGACACGGGCAGAATGCGCGAAACTCGCAGATTGCCCCTGGGGAGCAATGGTGGGAGGAGGATGGGGGGAGTAATGTTGGGAGTAACGTGTCTGCGTCTACCGGGTCGGGGACGGGGTCGGCAACATCATCGCACTCCCAGGCCGGGAGAATGGACAATCTAAGCCATGATGAGAAGGTTTCGAGGTTCAAGACATGTCGCTGGTTTACGAGAGGATGGACGCTGCAAGAGCTCATTGCTCCCAGCCGCATGGGGTTCTACAACAGCAAGTGGGAGTTCATCGGCGAGAAGTCCTCCTTGAAACAAGTGCTCGCTGAGATGACGCAAATCAGCGAGTCCGTCCTCGAGAACAGCGGCTTGCTCCCGACCATCCCCGTCGCGCAGCGCATGTCCTGGGCTTCTTCGCGGGTGACTACCCGCCCGGAGGATATGGCCTATTGTTTACTCGGTATCTTCGACGTGCAGATCCCGTTGCTGTACGGGGAGGGAGAAAAGGCGTTTGTACGGCTGCAGGAGGAAATCGTCAAGCAGACGAACGACTTTTCGCTTTTTGCGTGGAAGACCGAGAAAGGATCAGGGACGCAGCACCAAAAGCATTGGGGCATATTGGCGCCGAGTCCGAAAGAGTTCGCGACTTGTAGGGATATCGAAAACTGGGGAAACCCGTTGTACAACGCCGAGTGTCTGATTACGAGTAAAGGACTACGATTCACGCCGGCGCCTGGTGACGGGTTGAGGAGCGGCAGTTCCAGTTACGGGTTCAAGGGCACGTATATCCTTGATCTGGGGTGTTACCACAGGAGTGAGAAGGGCAAGGCTATCGGCGTGGTTTTGCAGCAGCATGGCTCGGATCTGTACTGTCGCGTGATGCCCGAGAGCTTGCCGATGTGGCCGACGGGACCGAAGCAACAGCCCGTGTTGCGCAAGAGCAGGTTGTTTTATATCACCAAGACGGTATCCCCCGTGGCGTCGACGATGCTGGGCTCGAGTCATCGGTGGGCGTTTGACCTGTCGAAGGTGTTCGCAGCGCTGGCCGAGATCAAGTTCGTTCCGCAGCAAAGCCAGTTCCAACCCGAGGAAAGCTGGGACGCGGAGCGCATGCTGTTCTTGAGTCAAGGGTCGAGAAACTTTCAATGTTGCGCGACATTCGTGACGACGAGGAAGAACGGGTTGGGGGCGTTGAGGATCTTGGTATGGTGCCACCTACATCTCGTTCCCGGCGGCGAGGGAGAGGCGCAGGCGTCGGTCAAGGTCGAATTCGATCCGCCCACCGAGGGGGAAACTGACGGCGACGGTTTTGTCAAATGTAAAGGGGAGGTCGCGAGGGATGCCTACGAGGGTCAGCCGGTATTCAGAGTCCTGATCGTGGCGACGACGAGCAAGTTCCGCGCGCTCCCGACCATAATGTTCTTTCGCGGTACCGACGACAAGATGGCGAGGAAGCACCAGATGTACCAGCAAGAAAAGGTAGCGGCGGCCGCGGTAGCAAGAGAAAGATATTTCAATTCGGCGGCGGCGAGTATGTCGAGCAGCACTGTGGGGAAGTAACCGTGGGTTTGTTTACTTGTAGAAGTTGAAGATGGAGTTGTTAGAGGGAAGAGGAGTGACCAAGGGACGCGGGACGGGAAGACGGGATGACCGGATGAGAGAGATATACATCGATTTAGTGGTAATTGCTAGTAAACCCCCCTGGAACATTACAATCGCGCAACAGGCGGTACTTCAAGATGAACCCCACCAGTGACACGTGATCTCCCTCCTCTTTCGCGGAACTCGCCCAAGCAGGCCGCGACTCCCACCAACACAACGCGAGCACCTGTAACGCGCTGTGGCCAGTGGGGTTCCCGTCTCTCCAACCCGGACCCCAGTCGATCCAACTTCCTCCCTTATTCTAGTTATCCTTTCGACAACAGCCAACTCTTCTTCTCGACACCCCGGCCGTCCTCAATCCGCATTCTCATCTTCAAAACAATGTCACAATGCCACGACAAAATACCTTCACCGTGGTGCCCAACCCACTGGGCATGCAAGGCCTGATCTCGCGCGACGATGCCCCGACCAAGGCCATGACCTCCAAACAAGCCAAGAAGCTGTACAAACAAGCCACGAAGCAACCGAAACTCTCCAAAGCCGAGCAGCGTCGGTTGGAGTTGGAAGAGCAAGAACGAATCCGCAAAGAGCTCGACAAGCAAAAATCAGCCAACAAGGCGAAGCTTGCAAGGGAGAAAAAGAAAGCAAAAGAGTTGGCAGAGATACAAGCGCGGAAGAAGAAGGGTTTGCCGCTGGTGGATGTGCATCCAAGTCAGGATACGATTTCGAGGTTCGTAAGGGTCGGCGTGGTTAGTACGCCTACGAAGAGGGATTCGAGTGGGAATGTCAAGGGCAAGACTGCAGAGCAGCAAAGCCGCACTGTTTCTCCCGAGAGAGACGATTCGAACAAGGAGAACATTCTGCATGTTGGGGAAGACGCGGTTGAAAATCCGAGAAAGCGACCACGACTCGACGAGGAGAGCCCACCGAAGAGGCAAGATGCGGTCACGATACCCTGCAAGGAGAGCATATCGGAGGTGGAGGGCAAGAACAAGGGACCAAGGCCTCGAAACTACCCGAAGCAAGCTCCAGAAACTGGCCAGCTGGGATCGAGTGACGAGAACAACATGGCGCCGACGTCCCAGGACACACCCCAGGTGGAAGACAAGAGAGAGGGTGAACCGTCCGTTAAGGCAAGCTCCCAATCGAAATTACAGGAGAGCCCAACCACCATCACCGGCCACGAGAACATGCCACGGGCGGAGGACAGGACAGAGAGTACCAGTCAGCGAAACTCTCAGCCACTGCAGTCATGGAAGGCAGGCTCTCAGTTGAACGGCAAGACGAGTTCACGTACGGAATCCAACAACGAGAGGCTAGAGACTCCTGAGGAAGTTGTGACGGTTGTGCCCAAACAAACAAGGCTGCAACCAGACAGGCACCTAGAGGATATGGGGTTAATTCGACCGCAATCGGACGTGGGAGCCTTGCAACCGAAAGAACATGGTATTGTGCCTTCGATGTCGGGGCCGGCTAGGAAGGTCGTTAAACCATTGCCGAGTGGCATGCGACCAAGGCCTGCTCTGGGGGGAACTGACGGGAATCGGTCTACTCCGGCAAAACCGTCCAAGGAAACAGTGCCACCACAAGGCTATCAGAAGCCGGAGCTCGCGAATCAGGGAAAGCAGCAGCAAATACCAATGGAGAGCTCTCAACCGAACCCTAGAGACTCTACGCCGAGGCCATCGGTGGTACATGCAACTGTTGGAGCATCCAAACCATTGCCGTCCCCTCAGCCTCATGTTTCCCCCATGCCACCACCACCACGGCCCCCAGTGTCTGCTCGTCAGCCTTCATATGCTGCGAGACTAAATCCTTCGGTACCTAAGCATCCGGCTACAGCTCCTGCAAAGCCATCCAAGCCGTCGTCCACAACGGCCAATTCCAACAAGTTCGCTCCCCCATACAGACATATGGGCCCAACAGCGTTTGTACCACCACGTCCCTCGCCTGGTCCACCAAGCTTTAAGCAACCTATGGCCAGACCTAGCAGCGGGGGTATCCAGAAGCCCAAATTCCTTCCGAGGAACCACCTTCAAGTGTCGGCTTCGAGAGCGTCTCTCTCCAGCTATACCAGCAAGCCGGCAGCAGCCCAAAACGTCAGTACGCCCCCAACAAGCACACAGTTATTCATCATGTCGCACCTCGACGACCTGCTACCGAGTCCATCCCAAGAGCTACGAGAGCTGCAAGAGAACATCGAATCCACACGATCCCCAGTCTTCAAACCTCGAACTGAGCAGCGGCAAGTTCCTACGTCAGCCCATAAGTCTCCTCTTGCTCCAGGACCGAGAAGATTCGCTCGACAGACGTCACATGTACAAATCGCACCTCAAAGACGTCGAATACAAGAAGTGAAGCCTGTCGAGGATGACATGTTCCCTTTTCTCTCCACCCAGGACTTGCTCTTCTCGTCCCAGGACATACGAGAGCTGGAGAGCGACACTCCAAGTAAGGTTGACAAGCGAAAGGAGAGCTTTGAGCCTTCATTGAAGCCATCACCCAAGACCGCCTCTTCGTCGCCTTCGGTAATAACTAATAAGGGACACGGTCTATCTCACACAGCGAGCACAACACCGGCCTCAAAACCCGTACCGGGGCTTGTCTCTGGAAAACAGCCTGAAGGAACACATCCTCCCTCGAACCCCAGCAACAGGGCCTCGGCGACTTCGACTCCCAGAGCAAGCCCGGCAATTGGAGACCAACAAGCAGAAATCCCAAATCCAAGTTTGCCAACAGCTGCCGCCAATCCTGCCGCTCCCAAACCGACACCTCCTCCCCGATCCCCATCACCCCAACGGTTCTTTGGCTCCAGTGGCGTAGGCATACAAATCCTGCTCGCCATGGCAGAGAGCGAAAAGACGCTAAGGGAGGACGAGGAACGACGGCAGGAAAAAGCGCGTCGGGAAAAGCTAGCCGAGGAGAGGCGCAAAAAAGCAGCGGAGGAAAAGGCCAAAAAGGTAGCGGAAGAGAAGCGCAAGCGGGAAGCAGGGGAGAGAGCAAAGGTGATGGAAAGACTAAGACGTCACGGTGAGGAGATTGCTCAGTTGAGGCTTCCTTCGGCAAGGAGGGCAGAATCACCGGCCGTAGCACCGGAGCAGAGGCCTGCGACCCAAGCAAAGCTACTGCCAGGGCAAAGTATTAAGCACCTCATTCCTTCGATTAGCAAGGTGAGGAGACCACCAGCGGGGTGGGTGCCGGCGCAAAGGCCTAGCATGGCGAAGCCGATCATTCAAGCAGACCGTCCACAGCAACCGCAAAAGTCCAACATTCAGGTGCAACATCAGCCCGCACTAGCACCACAGGCAACCAGGACATGCTCAGCTCCCAAGCCAAAGTCCAGCATCCCAGGACAGGATCTTATTCCGCAGGTCTTGAAGGTCTCCCCTGCGCCATCCCAAGAGACGGATTACGGTGATGAAGATCTGGATGGGCTAGGTGAGTTGGGAGGTATGGGCCTCACACAGTTCTTGGGGCCAGACAAGGATCTCTCTTGGCTTGATGACGATGACGATGATTTTTGATGTGAAGAGGTGCGGAAACACGTGCTGAAAGCGATTGTGTTATAGTTACGTACTGATTCTTTAGACCTATAAGGTACCAGTACCAATTAGATACCCGTCAAATGTCATTAGCCCGTCGTGCCTTTCAAAATTTCATTTGCATGGATGACTAACCAACCACGCAGTTTGCATGCGACGACGTGATATGGCACATATGGAAAGAGCGATGCTGGTGGAGAGGAGTAATGGATGGTTAAGAAAACATCCAAACCCCACTTTGTTGAATGCCAGGAGCAGCCACAGCGGGCACGACAGACGGAGGCCAACGACGGGGCAAGGGGCCGATGTCCAAGCCACTGCACCCACCCACCACAAACCACCAAACCCACGACGCTAGACCGCCCACCAACTGTGTGTAACACAATCCGGGGACCAACCGGCATCACGTCCACCCACCTGCACAAGACATGCAACGCGTCCCGTAATTTCCACCCAGCTTGGTACCCAAACTGACCCAAACAGGGGCCAAACAGGAACCCAGACCAGTCAGGGCCATCCCACCACTACGGCACCGCAGCGAGACACATGAGGCAGACATGGCAGATTCTAGATTCCATACGGCTTTTCGTCTTTGCACCATTCATCCGCCTCATTACAAGCAAGTCGCCTTCGACGGTTGACATCCGGTGCGACGACCATCTATACCTACTCGGACGACTCATAGCCAGAGCAACACACAAGGCAGTCAAGTCATTCTCGTTAGCTGGCTGGACTGCTGGCTAGGCTAGGCGCTAGTCGGGTGCCTGACGCTTCTTGACGCTGCTGCATGCTTGTGTGGCATCTGCCCTGCGTTGCATCGTCCACTCCCAACTCTGCGGCTTCATGCCCAGTTTTTCGTCAAGGCTTTGCAACGCTGGTCGAACTTTTTCCCAAATTGTTTCGAGTTTTTGCAGCGCTTAAAGTATTGTTGCTGTTGGTGTGCTTACAATCTCGCGTCGCGCCAACACGCTGCGCACCTTGACGGTTTCGCGCTACGCTACAGATACAGGGAGGGAGGTTGTGCGCTACACCAACCGCCAACGACCAACAGCCCCGGACTCCTCACCTTGACATACCATCACTAGCGATCGCCGCGCCGGTCGGCAACCGTTAGCCGGGGTACTCCAAGCTTGTCAGTCCGACGACATCCAATACTTTGTCCTTCGCCATGAGGAGATCTGAGCGTCCTCGCCGTATCGACGATTCCCTTCGGTTCAACACCTACCACAGCGATCGCGACTTCCCATCGGGCCCTGCCACTGCCCCGCTCGGTTCGCCAAGGGAAACCCGAAGCCACGTCGGCAGGCTCGAGAGGGACCGCGACCGCGACCGCGAAAGGGATCGAGACCGCGAACGTCCGAAACCACGTCTTGTCGGGTCAGCTTCAACTATCTCATCGCATTACCCTTCTTCTCGTCATCGGCAGGACAGTCTTGAGCATGTTCCCAGGCATGCGCGCACGCGATCGCTTTCAGTGCCCAGGTCTTTCTCCCCGCCACCATCCGATGATGAAACACCAGCACAGGACTCGGACGAGGAAAGGCGCAGGCTGAAAGCCAGGCATACGCTCAAGACAAAGACTCGAGAGCGAGAGCATTATCCTTCCGGATCCCACCACCGTCCGTCGCTTCAGTATTACAAGAACGATCGAGCGAGTTTGTCAAGTCCTAGGCTAGCTGGTTGGCCAAGTGCCGGTTCAAGACCACCATCTAGGTCACCTGAGCCAGTTCGGCCTAAAAGAATGGACAGAGAACTTAGGAGGGATCTGTTGGATCGTGCTTCGTTTCACCAGCTCAACGATGATCGGGACTCGCTGTTTTCTACGCCTTCGGAGCCGAACTTGCGGGCGAGGCTAAATATCGGCGTGGATGATGGCCATGTTGGACCGGGATTGGTGAGCCCGAGAAAGCCTAGTGCGCTAGCAAGGAGTACAAGTGGTACAGGGGCGTTTGAGTATGAAGGGAGACAAGGCGGGTTGAGTTTAAGGAAGCCGGGTACCTCTTCCAGGGCTCCTAGTGTTGCGCCTTCGTAAGTGACGTTCGTTCAACTTGTGTTTCTCTTCTGTTGTCAGCCATGACGAGCAACCCCACGAACAACACCTAACAGGAACAGGTATCGACACCCTGTCCCGGAGAACGCCCAGTACGCAGAGGTCCGCGTCCTCATCCTGACTTGGGCCTTCCACGATTTGAAAGTCAGCGACAGCGACTCACATCCGTACATGTTCGGCCCCGGCAGCGAGTTTGTGTCCCTTGAAGAAGAGACGCGACGACTCCGGGATACCTTCGAATCTTATGGGTATACGGTAGACGACTGGTTGATTCCCATGCGAGATCCACTAAAAGCTATGTTGACCAAATTGGCGCAGTTTAGCAAATGGGCGAATGACGAGACGCTTTTGATTGTGTACTACCATGGACATGGAAGCTTGGATGAGAGAAGCGAGTTGGTCTTCAGCAGCCACGAACATCCGACAGATGCGCAGTGGGCGCAAACAGCTGCGGCAGAACTTTATGCTGCGATTTTGAACCAGGATGCGTGTACGCATCTTGGAAAGCCTACGACGCCTTATCATGAGTTGATGAAGAAGTAGTACGTCGTCACTCGTCCATCGACCGTGATCACCGCTAACACCTTCAGTGAGCGCTACCGCCCAATCTCCAAAGTGAAATGGTCCGACATCCGATCCACCATCCTCGGTATTAACTCCGATCTCTTGCTCATTCTCGACTGTTGCGCTGCTGGCGGTGCCAATCTCGACATGGAACACTCTGACGCCACCGACACCTACCAGACCGAAGGGCCTAGCGGCAAGATGTACACCAAGCACCTCTTCGCAGCCTGCGGTTTCGAGTCCAGTACCAGTGACGACATGACCAGCGCCATGTGTGACGTTCTCGACGAATGGCCAGGCCCGGACGATGCTGGGTTGGAAACTAGTGGGATGTTGGTATCAAGCTACGGCGGTGGACCAAGCGGACATGGAGGGTACTCGGGCAAGTGGCTCACAACTCGGAAACTCCACCAAATCGTCGAATCGAAACTTCAGCGCGATGCCGCCATGACAGCAGTGGGTCTCAGAAGCGCCAGTCAACCGATCTTTAAGCAGTTACTACCCGTGGACTTGCCAGAGCGGTATATCACGCTGCCAAACTTGCAGGGGAGACGAAGCTCAAGTCGAAACCAGAGCCGCGGACGGAACCGGTCTTCTCATCACAGTCAGGCAGCGAGTACCGCGGACGGCGATACCATCATCGGCAACACCATGAATGGAGGGATAGAATACGGAATCGACGAGGCTATCACCGGGAGTGCAACGCAAGTCGGTCTAGGAACAGCGAGGAGTCGAAGCCGGTTTTCTGCGAGGGACCTGAGTCTGGGAAGGATATCAACTCGGGCAGAGAGAGATCGGGAGAGTGGATTGAGAGAGCGGGATGGGAGTGTACGGGATAGCGGAAGGGACAGAGAGGGGAGTATCAGAGAGCGAGAGAGGGAGCGGGATAGAGAGAGTCATCGGGATAGAGAGAGTCATCGGGATAGGGACAGAGAGCGAGAGGAAAGGGACGAAGGTTGGGATGTGGTTAGCATGCGAGAGGGGTTGAGGGAGCGGGACGGGAGTGTTAGGGAGAGTGGGAGGGATCGGGATCGTGAGAGGGAGAGGGGGAGGGACTGGCAATGATGATACGAGGGGACGCGACCCTGATTGGATGTGGTAATGATGTTATGAAGGCTCGGGGTTCGAAACGAAACATGGTGATATCGGGTTATATGGGTTACTGGACACTGGTGGGCAAATTAGAGCGGATGCGGCCATGATGGTAACGATGTGCTTCCTTGTAGGCTGGATAAAACCTTGGATATTCTTGGGGAGTGGGAGTTTCGGGTTAGCCATGTCGTTTTTTTCGGGTTTTCATGTTGGTTTTTTCAGGTTCAATATGCAAAATTGTTCATTGTGTTAGTAAACCGTCTTCTTTCTTTCGTCTACTCGTCCCTTCAGATCAAATATAGCAAGTATAGATAACTATAATATGCAACATTTTGACACACACATGAACTGAACCCATTCGAACCATCATCGGTCTCAAAACCACCACGACGCAAAAAGAAAAGGAAGCGAGTCCTCCAAATATGTGTCCAGGCTCTTAAGAAAAAATTCAAAAAGAACAAACTCAAACTCCCTCGGTAAGGATCGAACTTACAGCCTCCAGATTAACAGTCTGACGCGCTAGCCAATTGCGCCACGAGGGATTTGAATGCTGAAAGTTTTCAGATGTTTTTGTTGAAGATGGGTGTCGGATGAGGCATTTATCAAGGTGCATTGAGAGATTGGGATCGGGAAATCGCGATGGAGTGGAGGGCAGGGCTTGGCGCTGGTGGGGTGGATCGCCCCGACGCAACTTCATCGTTCACGAACCTAAACAGAGGTTAAAGTTATTACCTCCCGTGCTGACTGGTTCAAGGGGTCTTGATTTCATTGCTGAGAATACCTACCTTATTTGTTATAGCTTTCGAGGTGTGGTGCTAAGGTAGGTGAAGAATTGGGATTTGGAACTGAATATATAGGTAGGTAGGTAGGTAGGTAGGGTACGTTACCTAGTTGTACCTAGGTACCTACCTAGGCACCTACAGTAGGTAAAGAAACAGGACACTGTACGAATGTAACTGCTGCATGATAGCGTTGCACTGCCGAGTACCTAACGAAAGGTGGGTTAAAACCGGAGAAAGTGGACCACAAGACGATAGACGACATGTCTTTTACAGAAGGGGATACTGGTTGGACACTCGGCGATTTCCTGATTATTATTAGCCTGTTTCCAATTCGACAAAGGGTATAACTTTCTCGGACGGCCGAAGCGGCTTTGTACGGTGGGTTTACCTAATTGACATTACCTAACTAACTGTGGAGAGGAGAGGAGAGGCATGACGGTTTGAATGGAGAGGGAGAAATCTTCATGCTCACGATTTGCGAAGTTCCAAAGTCACGATATCACCGAAGTCACGCGCGCTGGACACTGATCATCATCATGTTTATGCCTCTCTATTAGTTAAGGCTATCTGAATGCGAACTCAAAGAAAGCAAAAGAACGATCCATAACTCCTGTCCTGCCCTACTCCTCCTACAATGCTGCGAAATGGACCGTGAACTCCCAATGCTATGCCATTTCCTTACCAATACCATGCCTCCTGAATGCTGAGCCGTGGCCGCTGTTGACCTGTCCTTGTCCGTGTGCCGAACGCCGAAGAATGCTGCGCCTAATGAACCAAACCAAGCGCCAAACAACTTGCTCCGTCTTATGTTCCCCGTGGATGATTTGGGGTAACATGCCACTTCCTCCATCACCCATCTAGTATCTCTCCTATGCCTTGACAGAAGGATTGACTAACTCGAGACCACGGCAGATATTTTTCTGTCATGCCATGCCATGCCAAATGAGAAAAGAGAAAAAGGGGAGAAAGTAGGGGAAGGACCAGGGGTAAAAGCAATGCTTGATATTGAAAACGGGAAGACGACTGCCGAATACTGTTGATAGGGTAACCTGGGTTGCTTCGTAATACCAACGGTGTTGAAGTCAAACAGTAGTATTAAAAGCAAGGAAGAAGATGTCCGAGGGAGAAAGGCGTGGCCGAAGGCCGCCCCGCGCGGGAATCCCTTTATGGGAATTCCTTATCTTGCCTCAGACAGAGATGGGCACGGCAATGGCCATGCCCAGACTATCTAATCAGTCAATTGATCTAATTATTATACATATGATAACGGTAATATGAATATTCCCGTATCAACTATGCTGAGTGCTGCTGTAGTGGGCGTCCAAGTTCCTTGACCTAGATGCCCAAGGCCAAAGAGAAAGGAATGCCGCAGACTGTGGCTTAGGAAGATTTCCTTTTAGTGTTGGAGGTATAATACCATGCCTCAGAGGCCGGCGCTTCGCCGGGCTCCGGATACTTCCTCATCGAAGGGTCTGCCAAGTAGACATAGTCGAAGTCGCCACAGCGCGAGTCTGGGTGCTGTCGTTTCTCAAGGTATATATGACCTTGCAGGTAGTGTTCTCTTCCTCTTTCTCCCCCTTCTTGCCTGCGCGCAAAGTAATATGGAGGTCGGCAGGATTGGTAGCGTTATACGGTCGACCGGTGCGCCTACTGGTCTTCCGAATAACGTTCCCGAGCCGGTCATGCTTGTTTTATCTGTGATGGGGGCCGGCGCGTACGACCGCATAGTCGAGATCAGGGCGAAGCTCGCGAAGCCGCTCCCTAATGATGCTCTGGACCTGGTTGAATTGGACAGCTTGGGTACGTCTGAAGGTATCCATGGGGTTTTGGAGCCAGACAATGTTGGGGTCCGACTCGAAATTGTAATTCTGAGGATTGAAAATGAGGGTGTCGAGCTCCTTCTCTGTCCAGTTTCTTCTTCTCAATGAGATCTTCCTGAATGGACTTCAAGTTGGGGTCCGGCTCGAAATTGCAATTCTGAGGATTTGAAATGAGGGTGTCGAGGTCCTTCGCTCTGTGTCACACGGACATTGCCCACAGTTCTGGGTTAGGGTTGCCGAGGCTAACAGAGCCTCAACGCCCGGCATCAGCCTTATAAATGCCTGGCGGCCTCCGGCCGCGAGACTCAACCTCACTTCGGCCAGACTCTCGGCCACTGGCACAACT
>RAOO01000177.1:0-32152 GCA_009805345.1 Neurospora sp. FGSC 26628 | reverse complement strand
CGAGAAAGGCATGGCGCCAGTCACTCTGGCAACAGCACATCGACAACGGGGGCACTGCTGACAACCTTACGGGGTTTTTACGGGGCGAAGGGGTGGAGGTTGGCCACGGCCACGACATCGAGAGGGTYACRGTGGACTTGGACAGGCTGGTTCACCGTGTAAGGAGACGGGAGGAGGCTTTGCGGGAGGAGRAGAGTGAGAGCGAGAGCGGAGAGGAGTGATTTTGCCCTTTCTTATGTCTTTTCCTTTGTTCTACAGGTCCCGCCATATACTGGCGGCTCGCTCACTGGGCGATTCGATTGGAGGTGTTGGGCCGCGTTTACGCTATGGGCAACACGTGATTTCCACTGGCAATAGGCCTTGGGTTGCCCTCGGATTAATGGTTATGGTGGACAATTTTTGTACGCTAGATTCACCGATGTGGCACGTCTCATGCCCTACGGGAGGCGGAAGTAGACGTTAAAAATAACAACAACAACAACAACAACCTTCGGGGTTCAAGTTCATCCTGAAGTCATGAGACATGTAGGCGTCACGGAGGACGATCTCCACGATGAGGACAAAATTCACTTCCACAGTATGGCATCACAGCGGATGCAGGGAAGATGGCTCACCTATAAGGCCCAGATGTGGAACGTCTCGGTGGCTTTCGACGAGGAAGACTTTCATAATATGCTAGAGGAGGTCGAGAATCATATTGTGGCGTAATCAGGAGCAGTCTTCTTTGACTTCTGCGTGACGAAGTTGTTCATGTTCTAGCCACGCCACCTTTCTCGCGAGGAAGGAGAGACCCACGGTGCACAGCATGGGTTCATTTGTGTATGTAATACCGAATAGTTACAGCATATCGAAGGTTACTGAGAAGCTGGTTGAAACCTTCGCGCAGCTCGTTGATTGAAACACCCAGAGACTGCTACTAAGGTCATCCGCCAGTGACTACAATGCATGAAGATGAAGACTTTGCTCTTCGCATCTACCATGGCAAAAGGTTGAACGAGTGATGACACGCTATGCCGGCCACTGCAATTTCGTGTAGGAGTGCGATAGCAGGGTAGCGCTGGTCGTTAGTGGACCGCACACTGTTAGGACCCCGCTAATGTTCATGACGGATGGACTTGCCATGGAAGGGACACTCAATGGAGATATCATTTTTAACATTTGTCCACAACGGTAGCGTCGGTAGGGGTATCATGACCACATTCCAGAGACATTAACTGAACCCAAGATAACTGTATGTGTACTCTTCGTTATTTAAAAGCGAGTGTTCAGAGGTATTGAAGTGCCCCAACTCTCGATCCAGCGTAGCTCATAACAGCGCTAAAAGCACTGAAGCCAGCATCCTGTGTGGCCCTGATTCTGTGTCCTGTGCGCTCGTGGCAACACCACTAGGAAATTGCCCTCAATCAATTTATGTCTAAAGGATGACCAGATCTCCTGGAATGAATGTGAGCGTCGGCAATCATGAGGATGACGGCAAACTGAAGCAGTCAGATGTAGCAAAGGACAACAACCGAACCAAGAAGATCACATTGGGAAATATTCAAGGGCAATGAATGGACAGTCAACAAATCTTGTGTGTTTTCTGTACTAAGGAAACAGCTATCTTGGTGTTTTGATGACCCTATATAACAACTTGCCAGCTCGAAGTCACCCGCCAGTGACAGTACCTTCTTGCGGATATGGCGATGTAGCTAGATGCTGTCCATCCAGTATAAAGTGCATCCATCCCCTCTGTGGCTCGCTCGCAGTACCTTATCCATGCTGACACTTTCCCACTGCCTCCCAAACAGCGTTTCACTCAGCATCAGTAAGATCGATCGCGCGCGACCGATGTCTCTGATTCCTTAAATGAGGAGCTTCAGGTATCTCTAGCTGGTCCTGCTCCATGTGCATATCATTGTCATGCCGATGAATTTCCCTCCTCAGCTCCTGGATCTTGGTCCAAAGCACATCCGTACGGAACGCAAACGAATCTCGGTCGCCGTCCCAGCCTGCCGCGAGGAGTCCGGGAATGATGTGACCGATTCTGGAAAATAGGATCGAGTACGCGTGCATGCTTCGGCGGCGGTAGTTGACCCGTTCGTGGTTGGTGGGGACCGCATTGTCATCGTCGTTCATGCGCAATTCCCAGCGACTTTGTTCGTGGCCGAGAAGGAAGTAGAAGAGTCCGTGGTAGCGCAGGTGGAAGTATAGCGCGTGTTGCCAGGCGTCATAGTTGCTGAGATCTTCTTGGAGGTGCGGGATGGGAATGCGGGTTATGGCGTCGTCGCCGGGGTCGTGGATGTCGTTGTCCATGTTCATGTTGGTGATGGGTGATGGGGTGGAGGTTCGCTCACTTTGCGCTCGTGTTAGAGATAGAGAACCAAAATGACGAGGGGGAGGGGGGACGTGGTTATGACTTACGGGGACGAGAGCTTCGCAAACGATGATGCTAGGGGTTTGAAAGTGAAGTTGAGCTCAAGTTGAGGGTCGACGGTGTCCTTCTGATCACAGAGGTGGAAAGGCGACGACAGAGAATCGGCTTGACCTTGTAGTGGTAGCCGGAGAGAAGAAGACGAAACCAAGCCCGGACGGCCTGGAAGTATTACCAGGAGGGGAGGGACATGAACCCAGAGCAGACTTCCAACACCTTCCATCCTTTCATTTTGTCCATTCGTCATTTCAGCAAAGGCTTTACGTGAGAACTCAAACAGCGAACTTACGGGAATGAAAACCTCACAGGTTAAACCGGTAAAGAAAGACCTTTCATGACATGACGCCGTTGGTGGTGCAAAGTTAGGAACTATGCGCGGGGAGGAGAGATGAAACAAGACAGAGCTTTAAGCGCGGTTTGTTTGGGGACAAAGCAGGTAAACTGAATGCCGAACGAAGTAAAGGTGAAAAAAAAAAAAAAAAGGAAAAAGCAAAAAGCTCGGCTGCCCAAGCCTGGAGTTGAACCCGAGACCAGCTGCAACCTACGAAAATACCAACGCGTTTTCTGCCCCAGAGCCACTACCACATCGGGCATCGGCTACTGGAGGTGTTGGAAGGTGCAAACTATAGGGCTTATATGGTCCCAGTGACCTGCCGGGGAAGCGGGAAGGTGCTGCCGCTTACAACCTGGGGCTCGTGCCGGTCTTTTGGTAGGGCTGGGGCATGCTACTCTCCCATCACTCGGTGACCGGTCTCACCGATATAGCAGTCGGCCAGTAGTGGGCTACGCAGGTGCCGATGTAGACAGGTACGACCATGTTTTCACGCGTGAGAAGGGAATTGAGGAAATGGAAGGCTCTAGTCAGGGAGCGCGACGTGAGTAAAGAAGACGCGTCTTTTTGTATGTCATGTCCCTGGCATCCACGGTTATCGAGCGCGACCTTCCATTACTCCAGGCAAAAAGCTGCCCTCCACTTGACTCTACTTCCCAAAGGGCGGTTGTTGGGCATCCCCAGGAGTTTTATTCACATTGTGCCGAAGGCAAAAGGTCAGGATCAAGATATCTCACGCTTAACTCGTTGGATCAATGATGAAATTCCTACGGAAGGTAGGAGAAGTCGTTCCTCTTTCAATTGTCTTAGCTACGCCATGAAAATTTCCACGCTGCATCCCTTCTTCCCATGGTCGTTCTTCCCGTCTTGTTGTGATTCCGTCCTCTAGCTACGAGTCTTCCGTGACAGTTCCCTCAAGGTACTTCCCAGAGCAGGCGAGAAGACATTGAATGAAGACCCCGTTTGATGAAATAACCTCCCACTAAATAAATCCCGTCCCTAGAACCCTGCATGACTAGGATTCTGAACTGGCCATCGTGGTGGAAGAGGTGATGTTCACCATGCGCTGATGAACAAATGGCTTGCCGGGTGGTATCTCCAAGAACAGGCCCTCTCCATCTTCCCCCGATTTCATGGACAGGTGAGTCTGCGAAGTGGAGGAAATTTACGATGAATCATCAACAATACCTGTAGGGTAGAGTAACTGGTAATATTCCTCAATTAGGTTCCACAGTGACTTAGGATCAAGCTCCTGATCGGCGTGCAGATCGGTGAAGTAAGTATCCTCTAGAATGGGGATAACTTCCTTGGACGTAGACCAGATGATAGAGTACGCGAGAAGGCGACGACGACGGTCATAGTCGGAGATGACTGAGGCGGCGGCAGCAGTGGCGCCATTTTCCTCCTCTTCCTTAACATCAACTCTATGTTGGTTATCGTTCTCCTTCTCCCGAAGAAAACAGTCAAGATTGTAGTAGCTCAGATGGAACTAGATGGCATGCTTCCAATCACGAAAGTTTGTCACGCGCGCGTCGAGTTCGGGAACAGGAATGAGTTTGAGCGCCCTGGATGTATCCAGATTAGCGCCGGGGTCTATCGCGGTGCTCATCTTTGTCTGCCTGGTCGGCTCGGTCGGTGATGACTGGAATGATCTTTGGCTCACTTTACGTTCATGTTAGTTAACGCTGGAGATGAACAAGACGGAGGAGCGCGGAATGCAGCTTACGCGACGAATGACTTGACAAGCTGGAAGGATGCTTATCTTCAACTTGAAGAGGGAGGGGTGGCGGGCACAGAGGCTGGTTGTTGAGGGTTCCCGACGACGTAAAGAATGAGGAGGGGCCTTGACGCGGTAACAGGTGGGAATTGGTCAGGAAAGGAAGAAGTTTGTGGTGGGGGGAGGAGACACAAACGAGGACGTAATTATTGACCGGCCGTGTCTTGGCACCCGTTCATTACATGCCCCCCCTCACCTGCATTTTCGTCCAATATTTCCCTCTAGGCTAGAGGTAACCTCGCTTCTCTGTCTCATCTCTGTCTCTCAAATCCATAAACATGAAGTCGTTGTTCAGCCTCGTCTTTGTGGCTGATGATACGGTTTGGGGTGCCGAAGTGTTCCATTCATGGTGATGGCAAAAAGTAGGCAATGAGCATCAAGCCTGGAATTTCACATTTTGGCTAGCTTCAGCCTTCAGGTATGCCTTCAAAGGTACCTATCCATCATAGTGATATTCCTCAGCCTCTGAGCTTTGTTTTCCGCTATTTCCTGCTCAATTCAGAGAACAGTTGCCATCAAGGGGGCATTTCGTCCGCTTGAGTTGACCTGGCTGCCCGAGGGATTTGTCGTAGAGGCCCTGAAATGACCTGGCTAACATACATTAAACATTCTTACAAAACTCCCACTCCTCATCTCTAATCACGTCCTTCCAGTTCTCCAGCCCCTGTGACTTGTGCAAAGATCTGTGGTCGTGGAGAATCTCGAACAGCAGCTTCGGATCATGCTGGTGGTTTCCATACAGCTTGTTGCTCAGCTGTTTGCTCAATCGGGGCAAAACTGCCTTGGCCGATTCCCAAATGACGGAATACACAAACAAGCCATGGCGATGTACGTGACTGACAGAGGAATCTCTAGCAGGAGAGTACATGTACCCGTCACGAGAGTGTCTGGCAAGATTCTTGCGAATTTCAAACTTGGGGTCGAGGTAACCGTAAAGACCGTGGTAGTCCAGATAGAAGCGGACGGAATGCTCCCATTCATCGAAATTGCTAATATCGGCCTGAAGCTCGATAACCGGAACGAACTCAAGGGCTAGCGCAGTATCCAAGCTGGCGGGCAGTTGGGCCAGGATGCTCATATTGTCACGCGGATCACTTTCCATTCAGACATTAGCAACGTCCAGAAGTCGGCCAGATATACCTGTAGACAAGGAGCGTGTTCGGTGACTTACGCGTCAGAGAATGGGGAGAGATAGTAATCATCAAGCTGGAGAAATCTAAAAGAATGGCGGCGCGGCTGGATGAGGTGGTGAAGATTGCCAAAGCCGTGGAAGTTGAGGGGGCCGTAACGTAAGGTAGTAGAAGGTGGTAAAGGGAGGGGTTTGTAGTAGGGGATGCGGCAAACGGGGAAGGTCTTTTATACGCGGAACTTTGAAGGCTCGGGACGTAGGTACCTACCTAGACGTCGATTTCTCCTCAGGTGTGACAAGGGCTGTAATCAGGGCTTGGAACAGTAGTTCAATTCAGCTAATAAACTACTTTGGTCTCGAAGGCCTTGTTGATCTCTTTCGACCTCCATGAGAAGGCCGGGCTTCAGGGCCTTCTTATGCCAAAGGGAATCGGTACGTACTTGAGGTACTTATCGAGCCTTGTCGTCTGAGGCTTCAAGGCATCTATCCAGCAGCCAGCATACATGTGGATCTCCTGAATGCCTTCATCTATTCTCCATCTTCCTTCTGGCGCTGTCCTTCATCTGGGCGCCCTGCTTCTTGCTTGGTTGGCTGGGGTTGCTTCTGGGGTGACTGGGGATTGTCAGTGGCCGAGGGTCCGACCGAGGGTCCGACCGAGGTGAGTGTTGCGGCCGGATGCCACCGGGCATCTCGAGGCTAATGCCAGGCGTTGAGGCTCTGCTGAGCCTTGCGACCCTAACCCCTGGACTGTGGGCAATGTCCGTGTGACATCAGGTCCAATTTGTATGCGCGGTAGCCCAGTTGTATGCAGTACAGATATTCGGGTTCAGGTAAGCATACCGGGTTACTGCCCTCGTGTTGCGTTTGCCTGGATTTCTCATGCAAGTCTGCACTGAGCTGCACTTCCTCTAATCTACCCCAAGGAAATGCATCTGACTAAGGTACCTTAGTAATACCTGCGCGTCCAAATTTTAGAGTGAAGCCAAACTAGAGGTACCGTTCTATATCAATGGTGGAGAAATAAAACTGTGAAACTGCCGCCAAAGCCCAAGTACAACTGCAATTTGAAGGGACCCTTTCACGCCTGACCGCACCTGGATCCTGCTGGACAGCACCTGCCACTACAATGGCTCCTAACCTTGTTGACCTGGATCGTCTTGTGACCGTCCCAGCTTTTGCTTCCTCTTTTCTACCAGTCGACAGAACCCAGCGGCTTCGGGTTCCGAACAGAGTCTCCGTGGGTACGAAGAATCTCCCAGAGCAGCGCCGGAGCATGCTCGGGGTTCAGATGCACCTTGTCTCTGATTGCCTTGTTTGAGTACGACGAGCCGCAGAGAACTGCCTCGGCCGACTTCCAAATGAGGGAATACACAAACAAACGACGATGGAGAAGGTCGTCAGAGGCGCCCTTCCTCAGTAGTGTTACGATCCAATAAGGGATAACTTATGTAAGCAGCTAGGTAGACCAATCAGGGCCGCGACGGGCGCCGGCGCCGCGAGTAAACGGCGCGCGGCCACGGCGCAGCGGCGCACACTGAAGGACCAGTATATAAAGAAGGCCTTCCCAGGCCTTCTGTCTACTGGGCTCTTCAGCAAGCAACTAGCTATCACACCTTATCAATACCTTTAGGCTATTCTTACCGTTGTCCCTGATCCCAGCGATATACTCCTGTGCTTGTAACGGTTCGTCACAAGTAGATCATAGCCAAAGGTGCCGCCCTCGTCCTCCCCGATCCAAGCGAGAAGCTTGTGGTAGCGGAGATAGAAGCGAACAGAGTGCTGCCACTTCTCGAAGTCGGCGAAATTCTCTTGGAGCCTAACAATCGGAAGGAGCTTCGGAGCCAAGGAGGTGTCCAAGATGGCGGGGAGTTCCATCGTTTCGCTCATTTTTGCCTGATTGACCTGGTTAGTGATGTCCTTCCCACTTCCCCTGAGAGATCAAAGGTATCATTCCACTTACGCAATCGAAGATTTCGCGGCTTCAGAGAGGCGGAAAGATAAACCTCAAGCTCAAGATGGTAGAAAGTTCGGCGATGTTGCGATGGTGAAGGATTGTAAAGAAGTTGTGAGAGACGAGGGAACCAGAACAGGTGAGAGGTGCTATCGGGGGCTGGAAAAGGCGACAACGAAAAGGGCTTGATTGGAATTGTCTAGCGGAAGAGGAGAAACGGAAACCAGGGCAGCCTAAAATACCTGGAGGGAGTGCCGGTGAATGGGCGGGCGACCAGTGCCATTCACCAGGCAGGGCACGGATTTCCAACAGGTGCCCGCTAGGAGTTGGAAAAGGAAGAAGTTTGTGGTGGGACCGGGAAGACAAACGAGGACGTGTTAAGTGTTTGTACTTGTACGCGGCTCCCTGCAGGTACCTCAGTCGTACCTACCATCTTGTAAAAGTTCCCGTCAGGCATCAACCTCCTGGCGTCAACTCTCCCGTCACGGCCCAAATTACGTGTCAGAGGTGATGCAGCGAGTTCCTCTTGTTGTGTGGTTTATGGTTTATGCTCGTTGTGTCCAGCGCGTTCCGGGAACAGCCCGGCCAGTCCCATCTTGATCCCTTGAGAGTACCAGTAGCTTCTTAAGAGCTCACAACAGACGCATAGACAAGAGGACAAGTCACAGCTTGGCATAGAGACAAACAAGTGTCCGCTCACAGACACGAATGGCGTTTTGTAACGAGATATCATTGATCGGGAGAGAATATGTTGGTCGGAAAGTCAAGTGGATTCCATCAAGTTGAAGCTACGGTAGCTGTAACGGAGTATCTGGAAGCATCTCCATCGTCATGGTAGATGACTTTGCCGAACCCAGACTCGATTCCGCTACAGACCCACATTGTTCCTCCCAACTTCCATTTTTTTGTAGTCATGAAAACGCGTCAGACCAGTCATCGCTCCCACCACTCCTGCCATAGCGGCTCTGAAGCTGATTAACATATGCCGCATAGCTGGGAATCCCACCACTAGAAACCACCCAGTCCTGGTCGTGTCCGGGCATCGGAACTGCTGGTAGCATCTCCATCGGCTGTTGATTGTGTGGTGAAATTCTTGTGCATGCGATATGGTGGACGTCTGCTACAACTCTGGGTTGGCGATGACATGGATTGTAAGTTAGGCAACGAATTTATGATGGAGTTGCCAGAACTGATGAATGTCATCCCAAAGCTTTGCCGGATTGAAGTGGAAGAGCTCGTCTTCCTTCCCGAACAACGGCTTGTTCATGACCTTCTCAAAGCTGGGTGCGATCTCCAGAACCTTCGCAGCGATGATAGAATAGGCATGCATGGAATGCATCTCCTGGATCTGGCGCTCTTCCTCCGTAGAAGGCTTCGGCTTTGCCTTCATGTTGAGGCCACTGGGAGACTCTGCCAATTTGTTGTAGCGAAGATGGAACCACACAGCATGGCTCCACTGCATGAAGTTTGACAGATTCGCCTTCAGCTCGGGAATCGGTATGAGGTTGAGCGGGTGGTTGGGCTCAGACTCCGAAGGAAGTTGCGGGGCTGAGTTCATGGTGCCTGTCAAGGAAGCTGCATTGGAGATAAAGTGTCAGCTAGCCGCTTGTGTGGATTTCAAGAAGGGATGAAGCTGGAAGAAGAGAATTCAGGACAGGAAGTTCGAACCTCACCTCAACGGACTCCGTGGATGGCTGTTTCTTTGCGTGCGGCGTGGAAGGGGACAATGGAGCCAGATAGTTGAAGGGGTACCTATCCAGTGCACGGGTGATACGAAAGGAAGGAATGAATGGAGGGCCTGGAGGCTAAATACTGGGCAAGAAAAGGACAGTCGCCGATGTCATTGCACAGTGAATGGTAATGGTAATGAATTGGGGTTGGAGGGGTTGCCCTGGACATTTGTCCGCCGTCCCACGTGTTCGGACTGCCGGCCGTCTACAGGTGTCAACACAGAAGGAGCCACTGAATACCTAGTCGGTAATGTGAGGTTAAACGAGAGTTCAGGAAGGCACATTGAAGGGAACCATGACGTCAAGACGGCGGATGGGCAACAAATGGAGGAAGGAATGGACTGTGAAATGCCTGCGAGGAAGGAGACATGGCTCTCACCCTGTTTTAAGAAGGAAGGTAGTAACAACCGGACCATTCAGCTTGAGAAGAAGCTATCTGTAACTGCGACTGCTACATGCTTTATCGTTCCTTCCAACGATGGCTTTGGCTCACCCCATCACCATCATTCCATCAAGAGAAGGTTCCCTTCCACTCTTGAACCAGTCAACTAAGTTGTGCACAGTCCCATAGACGTTGTTTCCATCAGTACCATCCGATTTTCCTCCGTGGGTCACCGCTAATTACCGAACAGAACTTGTGCGAGCTCAGTGCTCTGACTGGACCTGAGCCTCTTGACCAAAACCTAATAAGTTTCTGATCTGAAAATGAAAACTCTATTATTATATCGCCCAAACCCCAACGGAATTCGGTGATCTCCGTTACACAATCCTTGAGTTAGATCTTTCTCTTCTTATTGTGCATCTGAAAAATGATTTTCTCCTTTCTCATCTCCTCAATACGCTCCTTGTAAGCCCGAATTATGGAAAGAAGTTCATGAGGGCAATGGTTGGACATGCCATCCTGCTCAATCACCTTTGTCGCGCGAGAGTAGATGATTGAATAGGCGTGTAGGCAGTGGCGCTGCTAACGCTGCCAATCGGCGGCGGTCTTGAAATGCTCAGGCAGGGGACCCTCGGGGTATTGGTTCTTTATGTACTGAACCAAATCATGTAGGCCGTAGTATTTGAGATGAAAGCCCACGGCATGGTCCCAACGATCGAAGTTGGACAGATCTTTCTTCAGTTCCGGGATGGGAATGAGCTTGAGTGCCTGTGAGATGGGATTGCTGTTGTCGATCTTGTCCTTGACCTGGGCAAGCATATATTCTGCGGTGTATAAGGATATCTTGGGCGTTGAGAGCTGATTGACTCCTGGCTCGCTTTTGATTGTTGACATCTTGGGCGCTGAGAGCTGTTTGACTCCTAGCTCACTTTTTATTGTCAGTAAAACTGATTTCCAGAAGGTGGACGCGACGAGGTACTTACGCGGTAGCGACTGAAGATCGAGCGGGTTAACAAAGACCCAGATGGGCCGAGGGGAAGGAAGGTCTGGTATTGCGTCGTCAATGAATGCTCACGAAGGTGGAAGGGCAGCCTTGACGCGATGGGGTGTTGTGAAAGGAAAGAAGTGAGAGAGGGAAAGGGCGGGAACGCGAAGAAGGAGCAGGAGGAGGAGGGGTTTTGAGGGCCGTTTGTTTACCGTAATGTTACACCAAGTTGTAAATTTCACATCTTGCCCCCGGTAAGGCAGATTTGATTCTCACAGCATAACGAATGACGCAAGAGTGGGCCAAACCTACAGTGATTAGGAGGAAGTCAAATTACCGGAAGGTACGTTGAGGGACAAGAATGCTCAACAACGCAAAGGCCTATGATCATCAACGTCCTCGGTTCACAAATCAGTTCAAAGGACGAGCGGTTGCCATGGAAGGTTTATATGCTGTCCCATGGGGTTCGGATTGCCGGCCGTTTGCAGGTATCGGCATACGAGGAGCCACTGGTCATCGAGGCGGTAAAGTAAAAGCTCATACGGACACATCGAGAGGAAGCATGACCTCAAGAACGGTAGGTAGATGGGCAATGGATGGGAAAGAATGACTGGAATGCCCTGGAAGGATGGAGTAACGACCGCTGCATTCGGTTTGGGTGGAGCTATGTGATACTGCCATTGATACATGCCAGCCATATCCTCCCTCTCCATGATGACTTCAGGTCCTTCCAATGCAAGATACAGAAGGAGGGACATGTTCATACCATGTCTCGCTGACCTATCCGCGTTGCGTCTCTTGCTTCCCCATGTCTTCAGGTCTGCAAATTTCCCATGCAACTTTCGCCGCCCCGGAATCTTCGAATAGAACCGGACGAGTCTCTAAGCAAGAAATGGAAGCCTCACAACTGCCCGCTGACCAGCCTCAACTTTCTCAGCTCAGAGAACTCCATCCCAATGCCAAGCCCTTGACTACTTGCGCTTGTTCTTCCCTGATAAGCAGGAGAAGGAACAGGGATTTTGGAATCCTTCATCGTCATAACAAGTTCCATAAGCTGGCAAGGGCAAAAGTCCAATTTAGCGTAGTGCTGGGACCACAATGGACCGTTCCTGATGACGTTGGCGGCTTTGGAAAACACAATGGAATAAGCATGAAACTTGTGGCGTAGGAAAAGCTGATATTGCTCTTCAGTGTCAAAGTCGTTGCGAATAAGACCGTGAGGGAAGTATATCCTTAGGTGGGTAACCATGGGACGTAGGCCGTAAAACTCCAGATGGAACCACACGGCGTGATGCCAATACTCGTAGTTCGAGAAGTCTTCCTTGAGCTCTGGAATAGGCATGGACTTGATGGCCTCGAAAGTGGTTTCGTCTTTGTCCAACTTGGACTTTGGCACGAGGGCCATAGCGTAATCAATGGTGATGTCGGACATCTTGAATCAAGCGACCTAGCTTCAACCTACTTCTGGTCGTTAGAGAATTGTGTTATGATAATTGACGGGATAGCGCGACTATTTACACGATGACGATTGGCGATTGAAAGGGTTGGTAATAACCCAATCAAGGCCGAATGGAAAGAAGTTTTGGGTTGCGCGATGTTAAATGTTTGGTAAAGACCGGGCTGGAAACGTCTCTGTGATGGAGTGGCCAGGTGACCACCGAAATGTCGTTGAGTCTGGCATTGAAGGATGAAGGGAGAAAGGGCACTAGCCGGCAGTTTATAAATAGTAGGTACCGCAAAGACTCGGGGCCTTCATTTTCAGCTGACTGGGAAATCGGGCATAATTAGACATACAGGTATGTATGCCCGAATCTATACCTTATATTTTATGCCCGCAAAAAATGGTGGGGGAGCCATGTTGCCACCCCGGAGGATTGTAAATTAGATTCTTCTGGTGCCCTGCCTTTTCCCCCTGTCTTCGCAAGGGCGCTGGAGGGGGTGGACATGCAAAATCACCGTCTCGCATACAATTTCTGGCGGGCATAAATGTTGCAGTATGCTTACAGATCTGTACTGATAAGGCGGTTACCTGAAAACAAAGGCCCGGCGATTGGGCAAGGAAACGGATCGGAGCCCCACTTACAAATGGCGTACAAAGCTTGATCTCACCTCTTTCTTGGATTCTTCCCTTTACATGAATCACAGGCTCACACAAGATAATCTCCACGATGGCGTCCCAACACATTCAGGTAGCCACGCCGCCCTCCAAAGACGCCATCCTCGCATCCCTCGTCGAAAATGTCCGCGCCTGCAATGCGCGCCTACCGCCCGGACGCGACAAGATGGTCTTTGGCGCGTGCGAACTCGAGGCGGAAATGCCGCTGCTTCTCAACCGGCCTGGCGCGCCCCTCCCGTGTAGGGAGCCGCCCGCCGAGTTCGAGACGGTCAACGCCCACTTTTCAGCCCAAATACACGCTTTCTTCAAGGCACTGCACGACCTCGAGGACATGGCAGACAAAGCGTCCTCGGACGACGTGGACCTCTGCCGCCCAGACGAATGCCTTCGGCCCGTCATATGCGTTTCCAACCAGTCCTTCGAACCCCATCTAGACTGCTTGCACCGCGCCTTCCACACTCGCCGCCTCACCGTCCAGAACCCGGACAGCCTGCCCCTCCTCAACCGCGTCACTCAACTGCGCATCCTCCCCGACCGGGATTCCACCTTTGACCCAATCAACATGCGGCCCGTCTCCTTACGCACGCCCCTCGAACTCACCACCCGCCTCCCTCAACTCCGCGAGCTGGACTGCCCCTGGCTGTGGGAGCGCCTTCCCGTTGCCTTCAAATCCAAGGCACTGCGCATCATTTCCCGCGTCTGGCCAGGTCCTTGGCGCGACGACCGCGCCGAGTTCGCGCGCGCTGTGCGTCATGCCATGCCCTTGTTGCCGTCCTCCCTCACCAAGGTCCGTCTCTGGTTCTGGAGGCCCAGCTCCCATGGGGACGAGGTGGACCAAGCGGCCCAGATGCCCGACCTTGTTGGCGCGTCGTCGTCGTCCGAGACCAACGAGTTTGAAGGCATGGACCCTGTGTCTCTTGGCCTGCGGGACCTGGGAAGTCGCCTGGAGGAACTAGACGTCTGCGCGCTCATCACCCCCGATCTTTTCCCCTCCGGTGGCGACGGTTTGTCATGGCCACACATGCGGCACCTCAACGTGGAATTCCACCCGTGCGCGCCCGACGGCAGCTGGTACTTTTCCGGCCCGCGAGGGGAAGATCCCCACGCGACAGGCTTCGCCATCACGAGAGAGGAGCACTACCCGCCCGGCCAGGAAGACGACGACGAGACGCACGAGTTGATGTCCGACGAGGAGGAAGAGTACCGGGGCGACGCACCCGACATATACGACCTCCGCAACCCCGACATGTTCCGTCTGCGCCCCATCGCCGAACGCATCAACCCTTTGCTCTTGGCGTTTGCCTCGTCTCTGCAACGGCAAAAGATGCCCGCCCTTCGAGACGCCGAGCTGTTTACGTGGCTTACGTGGCGGCCCTCCAAGGAGAGGGCGAAGGAGTATGAAGGGAGTGATGACGTGCCTCCAACTTCGTATGAGGAGGAGACGGTTATGTTCCGATGGGGGGTGAGATACGAGGCGCCTGCCGTTGGAGGAGATGGGAAAGGAAAAGTGACGTGGCAGGTCGGTGAGGACTGGAGGCCGGAGGACCGAGTCATCAAGGCGTTTGAGGATCTTGTGGGCGGAGACGGGGAGAACATGGAGTGGAAAGCGTTTGAGTTTGTGGAAGAGAGGGAGCAAGATCCGGAGGACTATATCTGATTCTCATCAGATTAATGTACAGAATCAACAATCCTGGCCGGTAAACCGCACTCGAACCTCAGATTCAATCAACGAAGGGCCGACAATCGCGCTCACCGCTACCGACAAGCAGAAAAGAAGACACAGCCAACTTCTTCAATCGATTCTTGTCCATATACTCCCCCTGTATGGTCAAACTTGTTACTACCTCGCTAGTAACCAGCAGCATTACTCACCCTCCCCGTACTAACCACTAACACCAACACAATACGCCTCCCCCAACCAATAATTCGTCACACAATCGCTACTCACCGCCGGATTCCACGCCAAAAACTGCTTCAGCGTAATCCCCGCCTGGCTCGCCAACGCCGTGCAGGTCAAACCGTCAGTCACAAGGGACCACTTGTTGCAGTTAGCTGGCGAGCCGGACATGGTAGGCCCAGGAGGCGTAGGTTTCGTCGACGTAGGTTTGGCCGTCGTCGTGGGTTTCGTCGTCGTCGGGGTAGACCCGCCAACAACACCAACACAGTACGCCTCACCTAGCCAGTAGTTGGTAGAACAGTCGGAGCTAACAGCCGGGTTCCACGCCAGGAATTGCGCGAGGGAGATGCCGGCTTGGGTGGCTAGGTCTGTGCAAGAGAGGCCGTCGGTGACGAGCGACCATTTGTTGCAGTCGGCGGGCGAGCCGGTCATTGTTGGGCCGGGCGGTGTGGGTTTTGAGCTCGTGGGAGCGGCGCTTGTTGTGGGAGACTTGGTGGTCGTTGCGTCGCCTGAGACACCGACGCAGTAGGCTTCTCCGAGCCAGTAGTTGGTTTTGCAGTCGGAGGAGACGGCTGGGTTCCAGGCGAGGAACTGCGCGAGGGAGATGCCGGCTTGGGTGGCCAGGTCTGTGCAGGAGAGGCCGTCGGTGACGAGGGACCACTTATTGCAGTCGGCGGGCGAGCCGGTCATGGTTGGGCCGGGCGGTGTTGGTTTTGAGGTTGTGGGACTGGCGGTGCTTGTTGTGGTTGCGCTGCCGTCGTCGCCGTCGTCGCCCGAGATACCGACGCAGTAGGCTTCGTCGACCCAGTAGTTGGTCTTGCAGTCTGACGAGACCGCCGGGTTCCATGCCAGGAACTGCTCGAGGGAGATGCCGGCTTCCGAGGCTAGGTCCGTGCAGGACAACCCGTCCGTGACGATAGCCCACTCGTTGCAGTCTGCGGGCGAGCCTGACATGGTGGGTCCTGGTGGTGTCGGGGAGGCGTCGGTTGGGGTCCCTTCATTACCCGCTTCCAGGTACCACGATCCGCAGTAGCGGACGCCTTTTTCAAACGCGCACGCCGGATCCGAGACGTTGCCGAGGCCGGGATTCCACAAGCCGAACTCGTCGAGGTCGACGTTGTAGGTTGCCGCGGCGAGTTCGCAGTTGCTGGCGAAGGAGGAGCCGGCGAGGTTGTATTGGTAGTCGTCTCCGGCGAAGTAGTGCACACAGTCGTCGCGCGTGCCCGTGGCTTCGGGGAGGGGGGTGTACAGCCGCGTGTAGGGGGACTCGGTAGCGTCGGGGCGCTCCGTGTAGGGGATTCCGGTGAAGGGCGCCGAGGGGTCCAGAGTGATAGTGGCGTGACCGGGGCGGCCAATATAGGTGTTGATATCGCCCACTGCGGCGACGCAGTACGATTCCAAGGCGAAGAGATTAGTGCAGTTGGCGTTGACGGCCGGGTTCAGGAAGAGGAAGTCGGGGAGGGTGATGCCGAACTTAATGGCGACGAGGTTGCAATAGTCGCCTTGCTGGACCGAGTACCACCGCCCGCATGGCTTTTCGGCACCGCCGGAGCCGTCTGCTGCGTCGGTGGGCTTGGGAGCCGCGGTGGTGGGAGTGAGAGGGGGCAGGGCGGAGGTGTCGGTGGGGTTCACGAACTTGCGGCCGGGAGCATCGACGCAGATTTCGGAGCCGTTCATCTTGGGGAGGTTTGCGCACCCGTAGCTTATGGAGGGGTTCCAGGCAATGAGCTGCGTCTCGGTGATGTTGGCTGCCGCAGCCACGGCCTCACACGTCGCATTGGTGGGGACGGTGACGGTGGTGCACTGGTTGGTGATGCAGAGAGAAGTGCCGGCGGCGGGGAAGTTGGTGCAAAAGGCCTCGAGGTCGTTGTCGGCCAGAAGCCAGTTGGTGCCGACACCCTGGCTCTTGGATATGGTGTAGCAGTCGTCCGAGGCTTTGATGGTGTAGGTTGAGCCCTCACACACCTTGGCCGTCGGAGCAGGCGCCGCCGTGAAGTAGTCGATGGTCGTTGTTACGACAGGGCGTCCCACAATGCCGCAACTCGCCGTCATGCTCTCGTATAGCGACTTGCTGGCCACCATATGCCCGTCAAAGTACGGCGACCCCTCGCGCAGCCGCAGCCGCTCGGCTAGGCAGGCGTCGCAGTCGTCGGGCCGCACCTGGTCCGTGATGTTGCTGATGTAGTTGAAAGGGCTGATGCCGGGATCCGAGAAGGCCGCTGCCAGGGCCGCGACGGGTCCGCAATAGCGCCCCGAGTCGTCCTTCAGGCAGGCATGCTGGAAGGAGTACTGCAGCGCGCCAGGAATATAGACAGCCGCGGCCTCAACCTCGAGATCGGCCGAGATGGTCTGGTTCCCGCACCCGGACTGTACCGATGACCGCCATGTTTCAAGGGCGGATGAGCAACCGGTGGTGCAGATGCGCGACAGTGACGCGGGCGGGTAGAAGACGTCCGGACGGAGGTCCCTCACCAGCGGGTCGCAGGCGGTGATGTCGACGGTCAGGGCATTGGTGCACGCTGAGGTGAGTGTCGAGGGAAGACTGTCTGGGTACAGCAGCACCGTGGCAGATGCCGTTGATGCAAATCCGAAAGAGAGAAGCAGGTCGACGAGGAAGGTCTGCATCATGAAGATTGTCCAAGCCCAATCCCTTGATAGCGGCTTGCCTTGGGGACCTTTTTAGAGGCAAGTCAGCGGGAATGACTGCTTTCAGGGGGAGGAAGAGAGCGGGCTCTTCGTGTGGCTGAAGGCGGCATCGCACCGAAAGAAAGACATTTCCCTTGGGCAGGTTGTCGAGCATCTTCGGCCTCTTGATCCGGCTTACATCTTCATGTTTCCCCCCTGTCCTTTGGCAGATATCCCGCAGGGTGTCACCCCTGGGGTCCGCAATACGGCACATCACAGGCCGCTATTGAAAGAAAAGCCAAGGAAAAATGCCCAAGCATTTAGTGTAGATACTCATTCCCACATGGCAGGAGGGAAGGATGCAAGCGCTTAACTTTTTGGTCAAGTTGATGACGGATGTCATTGGTCAACTCAGCACGTCTTCGGCGCAACCGCCTCCGACGGCCCGCGAAGGCTTGTCTTTCTCGGACAATTGCCCTATTTCTACATATTCTCGGCGATACTATGCAGGTACACTAAGCTTAAGTGTAACTCTATTTTATCCCCCTTACCATCGCATTGCAAAATCCCATGGGATTGTAAACCATGAAGGGACCAGACTCAGACATCACTTCGGCACTTCGGCTTTGATACCCATAGAGATCCCTTTTTATGCTTCTACCTGCCCTATCGGGCGACGGCGGTACCTAGGTACCTACTCAAGAGATCTTATACAAGATGCGGCGGCGGCTTGCTGCCCTGCAGGTGGTAGGCATTCCTGAGCAGGCACAACACCCGTGGCCATGCGGTATCCTATTGTCCTCGCTCTCCTTTGGGGGCAGAGGCTCGCCGAGGGCTTGCCCTGGCACCAGGCAGCAGATCGTCCTGCCTGGCAACAACAGGCTGATGTGCCGGCAACATGTCGGAATCCCGTTTCGTGAGTGTCTTTGAGCTGTCTACCTCTCCCAAGGCAGGTTATGCTAACTCCTGATCACCGCAGACCCTTTGACTACTCAGCCAAGGTCAGGCGCGAATATGAGCTACCGCTGTGCTGCCCCAACGCAGACGGCGACGAGTCCCTGTCGTCTCATGAGTCTCATCCCGTCCTCGGCGCCATGGACGCGCCGTCTCTGCTAGGCGGCCGAGCCACGGAGGACGACTACACGTGCGGGCCGGACCGGCCTTGCGCCAACAAGGCTTGCTGCCCCAAGGCCACGCTGTCGTGCAACTACGGCGAAGAGGCGTGCGGTACGTCGGGTATCTCGCCCAACGAGGTGTGCTGGTCCAACTGCGACGCCAAGGCCGAGTGCGGCAAAAACGCCAAAGTGCCCGGCCAGAAATGCCCGCTCAACGTCTGCTGCGGCAAATGGGGCTTCTGCGGCATGACCGAGGACTACTGCGAGAAAGAGGATAATGGTGCCACCGGCGGCTGCCAGTCCAACTGCGACCAGCCCGGCCCCAAGGACAAGGCCAGCTCACAGTCCCGCATCATCGGCTACTACGAGGGCTGGCGCGCCAACAGCGCGTGTCAGGGCATGGGGCTCAAGGACATCCCCGTCAGCTCCCTGACCCATCTGTACTTTTCTTTTGCGTCCATCACCCCGGACACGTACAGCATCGCGCCCATGGACGGCATCTCCGGGTCCCTGTTCTCCGAATTCACCGACCTCAAGAAGAAGAACCCCGCCCTGAAGACGGTCATCGCCATTGGTGGATGGACCTTCAACGACCCGGGCCCAACCCAGAAGGTGTTTAGCGATATGGTGGGCTCAGCGCAGACTCGCGAGACCTTCATCGACAACCTGTTCAGCTTCCTACGCGAGTACGCCTTCGATGGCGTCGACTTTGACTGGGAGTACCCCGGCGCTGATGACCGCGGCGGCAATGACAAGGACGGTGCCAACTTTGTCACATTCCTCAAGGAGCTCGACGCCGCCAACAAGAAGCAGCCCGTCAAGTACGTCGTTTCCTTCACGATGCCCACCTCATACTGGTACATGCGCCACTTCGACCTCAAGGCCGTCGACCACGTCGACTTTGTGAACGTCATGTCCTACGACCTGCACGGCGTCTGGGACGGCAAGAACCCAATCGGTCAGAAAATCTACGGGCACACCAACATCACCGAGATGAAGCAGGCCTTTGACCTCTTCTGGCGCAACGACGTCCCCGCCAACAAGCTCAACATGGGCCTCGGCTTCTATGGCCGCGCTTTCCAGCTGCAGGACCCCTCGTGCAGCAAGCCGGGGTGCGGCTTCAAGGGCGGCGCTACTAAGGGCGGTTGCAGCGGGGAGTCGGGCATTCTGAGCTACCGCGAGATCATGGCCGTTATTGATACCAAAAAGATCAAGCCCGTACATGACAAGAAGGCCGGCGTCAAGTACATCACGTGGAACAACGACCGTACGTCAATTTTCTTTTGTTCTTCCCCCCTTTTTGACTGTCTCCTGAGCTGCTCTCAAAACACCCAACAAGAAGATGGCGGCTAATATTGTTGGACAGAATGGGTGTCGTACGACGACGCCGACACCTTCTCCCAGAAAAAGGAGCTGGCCAAGGATCTGGGGCTGGGCGGCTACCTCATCTGGGCCATCGATCAGGATGACGAGCATCTGACGGCACTGCAGGCCGTCATCTCGCCCAAGAAGCTAGGCGACTTGGGCGCGGCTGGCGACAAGGGCGACTGGCAATCTTCCAACAAGCACTGCTACATCACATCCTGCGGTGGCAACTGCGACACGGGCGATATCAAAATCACCGACCAAGAATGCGGCGACGACAACAAGCGCAGCAAGCTCTGCTGCCCGCTGTCTGGCGCCCCGGACCCCAAGGAGTGCAGATGGCGCGGCGGAGAGACCACACGCTGGTGCAACGGCCGCTGCAACGACGACGAGGTCATGATGGAGATGAACAAGTGGGGCGATGGCAATGAGTGCTGGGACGGCAACAAGGCCTACTGCTGCAAGAGCCCGCTCGCCGAGGAAAACACCTGCTACTGGAGCGGTGTCGGCGGCTCCTGTAATGGCGATGACTTGCCGCTGACCTTCTCGGGCACCGTCCTGACCATCTTGGAAGACGTAGCCAAGGTCATCCTCCGCGTCGTCGGGCGCGCCTATCCTCTCACCGCCCTGGCAGGAGAAGTACTCCTCGCCGTGCTCGACGAACTCGACCTCGACACGGACAAGTACTACTGCTGTCCCAAGGAAGACATCCCTAAATGGAAGAACTGCGAGTGGTTCGGCAAGCCCGGCAACTGTTTCGACGGCCACTGCCCGGACATGACATACGCCCAGCTGACCGACAGCTACTTTGGCGGCGGCGAGACGTGCGGCGGTCAGCTGTCTCGCGTACGCACCTTTTGCTGCGAGGCGTCAGAGGACCCCTTGTTCCTGCCCGTGCCCCTGGGCAATCTTTTCGAGCACCCCCCGGATGGTGATAGTGTCGACACCGACTTCTCCCTCGAAACGGACAAGGACTCAGACTCGCAGCAGACCCCCAACGAGGCGGCCTTCCAGTTCGTTGTGCTCGCCTCGCCCGAGGAGCTGCAGGTCTCCGTCGACAAGCGTGACGGCTCTCACTGGGACATTTTCTCGGGCTGCGACTCGGCCATCGGCGAAGACGGCCCCCACACGGTGCAGATGGTATGCACAGACTTCTCCGAGGGCAGCAACTGTTACAAGATCAGTCTCGGCCACGGCGTCCCTGGCACCATTCTGCAGATGCCTGCCGGGTGTGGCCCCGGAAAATACGCCGTTGCAAAAGACATGGCCCCAACCACTGACCCTAAAAAGACCATTCTTCCCCGCCACCTCGAACACCTCTCGGCCGCCCACACCCCCGTCGTCTACGATTTGACCTTTGACTACGACTTTAGGCGCGTGCCCCGCGATCTTGGCGACACCCAGATGCGCATCGACTTCAGCAACCAGGACGACTACTGGAACACGGTCGTCTCGGCGGCCGGAAACACCAAAAAGAAGATCAAACGCTCCCTCGCCGACACTGGGGGCAACCACGCCCGCTGGCTGGAGGAAGAGTTCCGCGACGACTACCATTTCGGGGCCCTCTCGCGCCGTGACCTCGAGGAGCGTTGGTTCGGCTCAGGCGTCCTCGACTGGCTTGCCCGCATTGTCAAGCCGGAAATCACGCGCGAGTTCACATACGACTACAAGGACAGCCTGACAGCCAAACTCATTGACGAGACGTGGCAATGCAACCGCAACGGCATCGACTACGAGGGTCACATCCTCGCCCAGGCCCTCCTTAAAGTGAACGTAGCGACCAGCTTCGGGTTCACTTTGATCGTTACAAAGCTAACCCCGCCCGTCGACACGTCCCAAAGCTACCTGACCTTCTACAACAAGGGCGAGATCACGGGCGTTCTAACCCTCGAAGCCGTCGCCAAGTTTTCGTATCACAAGTCAGACGTCATTGTGAACATCCCTTTCCCAGGCGCCTCCTTCATGATCCCGGGAATCGCAACCATCGGCCCGCAGCTGACGGTGGAGGGCAGCATCGACGCCTCGCTCACCCTGGCGGGCAAGGTGGAAACACGTCTCGAGTTCGCCAACTGGGAGGTCCGCCAGGTCCTTCCCGACAATGGCGACAGCAAGTACACGCCCAAGGAGATCGGCGACGGCGACCCAGACCTCAAGCGCACCGGCGACAACGAGGACCTGGACGAGCCCAACTTCTACGCCGGCGTCCAGGCCCTCGGCGACGTGACGGCCAAGATCTCGGCGGCGGCCGAGTTCGGCATCCGCTTCGACAAGCGCTGGGACGTCGACCCGGCCGCCGCGGCCATTGTGGCCGAGGCCAGCGTCATGATGAAGATGGGCGTCGGCGTCTCCACCAAGGACACCTGCCCCTTCACATTTGGGGTCGATGTCGGCGCACGCCTGTTTGCGCGCGCAACGGCACCAGGCTTCGGGTGGCCGGGGGCCGAGGTGGCCATCACGCCCGCTTATAAGAAGCCCATCATCGACGGCGGCACGTGTCCGGGCCTGGGACCCCTTCCGACCAAGCGTGACCTGAATTTCCTCACCATCGAGGCTAACGACACCCGTGGCCATAGCTATGGCCATGGCCACACCCACAACAGCCGCGGCCTGGCCAAACGAGCGGCCGTCTGGGGTCCAGTACTCAGCGTGCCCGTGGGCAGCTACTTCTGCCCGCCCGAAGCCAATGACAGCTCCGGCCCGGGCTCCCCCTGCTCCAAGATCGGGTACGCCTGGGACGAGAGCGACATGATCGGGGACGCACTTTTCAGGCGGTCCGAGTCTTTTGAACACGCCCTCGAAAAACGGTCCTCCTCCAAGGCCACCGAAATCTGCGGCGTGACAACCAAATTCCAATACCCGACAGACTCGGATGCCAAAAAGCTGAACAACCCGATCTACGGCTTCAAAACCACCGACTGCAAGGACTACGCGTTCGACCTTCTCACGGCCGATGTTGCCGGTGTCAGCTACGATGCCGAGCACGTTCTCGAGGCCCAACTCATCAGTCAATTCTTCGACACGCTCAAGAATAAGCTCGGCCCCTTCCCCCACCCCGACCCTACCAAGGCCGCGACGGGCACGACGCTCAAGTTCTGCCCGCTCGTCAAATTGCTCTGGAACGCTCAGGTTGTAATCCCAAACCTCGAGACCGCCCAAGGGACCGGCGTCCCTCTCACCGCCTTTAAACACGTCGCCAGCCAGTTCCCCACCGACAACTGGAAGAAGGAAGAGTACGTCCGCCTTGAAAAGCCCATCAACGCCCCGCCCAAGGGGAACGCCTGGGCTGGATTCAGCTCAAAGGGCAAAAATATCCAAATCGTCGATCTCGAGAAGTGGCTCGGCACCGACCCCAACGCCAACTCCAACAGCCCCTCCGGCCAGAACCCCCCCAAATACCCCTCCAAGAGCAAAATCGCCAACATCGACGGCGCCGAGGAGATCATGAAGTCGATGCGCGCCATCCTCGGCTCGCGCCTGTACCACAACACCCCCGCCATCCAGACCATTCTCAAGAAGCAAAAGGAGCGCGTGGGCGAGGTGCTCCGGCGCCTCGACACCGAGGTCCTGCCCAACACTCCCAAGAACCCGGGCTGGACGCCCTGGGCGTCGCAGGACCTGAAGGGCAAGTGGGACACGTTTATGAGCGGCAAGATGGCGCTGGCCGCGAGCAAGTCCAACATGGTGACGACCGACATCCTGCCGCGCATGCAGGTCCAGTGGGCAAGCCAGGCTCACCGGGACGCGACCAAGCCCGACAAGGACGATGATCAGGCCATGATAGATTCAAAAAAGAGGCACCTGAGGCTGATTGAGACTATTGATGCGTTTGCTACTGCTTTGGCGGCGGCGCCGGCGTGGGTGATGGCGTTTTAGGGGGCTTGAAACTCTGTCATGATAAGTCAGGGGGTTATTACCAGTATATAATTGAGCTCGTCAGCTCACGTTTCATTGTAGATTATATCAACTCGGGTCAATTTCCATGCTCTCCCCATCATCATGCTGTGACACTTTTTTTCCTGCCGTTGGCTGGATTCGTAACCAACTCGTGATAGTCTCGCCCTCCCGGCAACAACGACAGCTTCTGGTTTTTGTTGTTGTTCAAAGGGTGCGGTTTCTTGTCCCCATAGCTACCGGTTCTGGACCCTTTTAAGCAAACAGGAAACTTCCATAGGCGCAAAATTGAATCTCGCTGGCCTAAATAGCAAATTCAAGAGCTACATGTCTCGAATATGGGCATGGGCATCGGACTTGGGGGCAAACGCGTCTTGCCAGACGAGTTTTCATTTCTCTCTCATTTGTACTCTATGCTCCAGACAGAGGTATTCAACATCCAAAATAAAGTTTCCCCCCCCCCTTTTCTCCGAGCGCTGACCCCATCCCCTACATCCATGTTCTCTCATCCAAGCACCAACACCACGACAGCATCCTTCAAACTAGCGTACTTCAACGACATTAACCTTAACATCCCTATTCAGCGGTTTACAAGTAACAAGCCTTCTAATCAGGCAGCCGGGGGTTCGCACTTTGCTCTCCAATATTATATTGGCGTTACGGTTGATGCGGGCCGAGTCTGCGAGAGCAGTTCCCTACTCGAGGTAGGAGGAGTATGAGCTAGAATCTGCTTGAGATTGAGTCTGACGGTTCGAGATTGATAGGGTGGAACTAGGCGGACTGACCGGACTGGCACTCGCTGTAAGAGCCTTTAATAATAATACTGTCGACCCTGTTGTGCATATGCGGCCAGGAGCAAGGGGGGACAGAAATCGAGGTCACCAAAGAAGAAGATTCAATCAACGTCCACCTTCACAATGCTCAACTATAAAGGAAACACCAAACACAATCCTAATGTGCGAGATGAAGAAGAGCTCACAGTCGCTGCAGATGGCCCGGCTGACTCGTATGCTTGCCCGCACTATCGGGATCCTGGGGGACAGAGTCGCGAGATGCTGCAGTTTGAGATCCTGCTGCATCCACTCCCCTGGCTGGTCGACCGCGACGCCTCCGAAAAGCACGCTCGGAAGAATGATGACGTGCTGGTTGATGTAGTAGGCCACGAGCTTCTTCTCGGCATGCGATGCATTAAATGAGCCCGGCCGCCGCCTCGGCTCATCCTTGTGGTCCTCGGGCAGGGGCGTATCCGATCAGTTGGCACAACTCGAGGACGCGGTCTCGCCAGAGGCGGTTGTCGAGGACCATGCTCGACGGCAAAGTCAGTGCGCCAACCGCTGGCGGCCACTCACGACCGGGAATAGCCTGCCACGGTCAAGGGCGCGCCACCGCCTTGTGCCTGTCTGGGACATCGTATGCGATGATCTGCTCGTAGAAACTAATCTGGGTGCCCCCAGCCGGTGGTTGTCGTGAAAAAAGTGACCACGCTTGGGCTCATTCGACGAGGAGCTTGCCGTTTCCTCGGCCCCTATGACGGGCTCAGACGCCTGGAGCTTGATAGCGATGATCCTGCGGTTGAGCTCGGCTTCGCTACTCTCTTGGTAGTGGTTGAACACTTCTCGCATCCTCGCCGTCCGCTCCTCGAGGGTCTCGAGTAAAAGTAGGCGCCGCGCCCCTTGTGGTCCTTTGCGTACGGATCGGCGCCGTGCTCCAACAGAAAGTTCACGACCTTCAGTCGCCCCCCAGAGTGCGGCCTCCATCAGCGGTGTCCGTCTGCGTCTGTCGGCATTGTTGAGGTCGCCAACCCTTGTCGTGCAGGAGCTGAATCATCTTATCATGGCCTTCGACTGCGGCCAGGGCGATGCAGTTAACACCATCCTTGTTTCTCCAGCTGACGAACGGGTCATCCTTGTATGTCTCTAGTAGGGACGCCGCTCCGCGCAAGTCGTTGAAGGACGCAATGCGAATTGAAGAGGCTCTGTTGATAATGCGCATCCTGCATGAGCTCCCGTGTTAGCTCGGTTGTCCGTCAGCCCGAACGGCTAGCCCAACCCGACTCTCAAATTCCAAGTAGTCAGTTTTCGGTGAGGCGACCCGTCAAGGCTCTGAGCTTGCAGTTTAAAATGTGTCAGTAAAGCTTGGCAGGGTCATATTCCCGGTTATTGTACCCTGTAACTCCCAAAACATGCCGCGTTGTGTCTGCAGTCAACTTCGCAATGAGATTCTGAACGCTACTGAATATAACGGCATAGGCATGATAGCGGCGGCGCCAGTCTATCTCATCGTAATCGTGAGGCGGGGTAGAGCAAAGCCAGAGAGGTTGTAGTATGAAAGGTGGAAGAATACAGCGTGATCCCATTCGTCCAAGTTGGAAAGGTCTTTAAGAAGCTGCGGAATGGGGACGAGCTTGAGCGTGGACGGTAGTGGAAGGTGAGGTCCCGCCGTGAGGACTGACTTTCTGTTCATTTTCATTTGTCAGCAGATTCACTTCTGCAAAGATACCTAGACGTGCGTACTTACGTGATGCGGCGACAGCGACTAAGACTAAACGGCTCTACAAGACGTCAAGGACACTAGGAAGGGTCGACCAAAAGGAAGGTTTGAGTTGCGTTCGCGATAGACGTCTATAAAGGCGGGGGTGGAGGGGAGCTTTGACGCGGCGAGGGTTGTCAAAGGAAAGAAATAACCAGTCTCTCCTCTTCTCCATGCATCATCACACACATAACATACTCAATCAACCGTATACACGCTTGCTCTCGTTGTTCGTGATCTCACACCTATACTATGATGAAGTCAACAAGTACAATCTATCGAAACTCCCAAAGATCCTCAAAGTCCTCCATAACAACACCCCTGGCAGCCACCGCCTCCTTCAGCCTTTGAAACGCCAGTCTAGCATCATCCCGCACCTTCTCATCCACCACCTCTCCCTCCTTTGTTCTATCCAACACACCCATCCTCTTCAACGAAGGCAAGAACTTCTCATCCCCAAAAGCCTCAACCCACCCATCAATAAACGGCGCCAGCTCAACAGGCCCCCTGAAATGCAACCCCTCCAACTTTGGCGACAAGAACCGCCACGACATCCTCAGCAACGGCGTCTCTAGCCCATCCTGCGACGACAGTAACCGCTCTCCTATACTCAACTTCAACACCTTCAACTTCTCCAACACCAACAGGAAGGTCGCAAAGAATAACTCCTCCGGCGCATCATCGTTTGCCCACCCTCCCAAGTCGTTATAGTCCGCGGACAGAAGCGTCAACCCCTCAAACCACGCCGCTGCAGGAAAGAATGGAAGACAGAACCCGATGAACATGCTAATCGCATTATTCCCAGTGATCACCAGTGTCTTGCTCTTAGTGGGGGGTAAATTTCCTTTCAACTCCGGCGGTGCCTGGACATAGTGCTTCAACATCCTGTTCTGCAGTTGTCGAGATGTCCAGTTCTCCATTGACAGGGTCCATTTCTCTTCCGTCTCGCTGATGCCGACGAAAGGGAGCAGATCTTCTAGCGACTCCCATTTTTCGAGGCTGTACCGTTGCAGGTTGTGACAGTGGTAGAAAGCCAGATTCTCGACGTGTCCTTCGATGATGGCGGGGGTGGTGACTTCTATTGTTGCTGGGCTGGAGAGGATGAGAAGGTCGAGTGGAAGTTGCTGTCGATCCAGTTCCCCGGGAAGCCGTTGCATACATGTAGTTTTTGGACTTTGATGAAGTGAGAACCGATGATTTGCCAGTCTTCGTTGAAAGGAGTGTTGTTGTCGATGTAGAGGATGGGGGGGGGTTGGGGTCTAGATGGGACAGGGAGTTGACATCAACCAAGGGGTAACCAGCATGCCGAGGTGGGTAATGCCGCGAGAGGAGGCATTTTGGGCGGTGGTTGAGGCGAAGTAAGTTTCCCAAATTGTGGGTGTTTGAGATGGGTGCCTTGCACGTCCTTTGGAGGTTTTTCTCGGAGAGACTTTCGGCTTCATCGTGCACAATTCCAGGCGGAGCTGGGGTCATTGACGAAGAGCTTTGGGGGATACGACAAGTCCTGGGAGTAGAGCCATCATTTCCGTGAGCTTTGGATCCTAGAACTTTTGATGGATCTCCGAGTAGTTGGTGCTTTGGACCACCAAGACAGAATGCACACAAGATCGTCGCCTGGGCGTCTATCGAGATCACGTTTCGCTTTTTTTCCAATCCTCAAAGTTCCCGTCAGGCAGGTTGTACGGGCTGTGCCGAGATTTGGCATGCATCGTAGCATCGAGTGCGGAGCCGGGGTTCAGGGCTTGAGACATGGCCTAGGCGCTTACGGCTGTCTGATGTCACTGTTTACCTTAGGTACCGACGGGCTTCCATCGTCATGGAGTAAGACGATCAGAACTTGTCCTGGCAACGCTTTTCAGGCTGGTAAATTGTTTATTTTCGATGAATTTGAAGGATTTCATGGTTCCGTGGTGGTATTACATCCGAGTGTCCATTGAGTGTTTTTGTTGTTTTGATGTTGACATTGATCGCCAAGTTCAGGGGCGGGGTGGATGCACAGCGCCCCACTCCCTATAAGCATTGCACTGAATCCCACCACGGCGAAATCCATGAGAGCAACCACCACAAACCACCCGCCTGAAATAACACTTTCCCCTCACGATCGCCACCCACTCGTTATGTGACCCGGAGGCGAGACACTGTTACCGAACCTCACTGGCAAGAGGTGCCTCAGAGTTGTTCGTTACACGGCAGCATAAACCAGTGGACTACCGATTACCCACCATGGCCCCGTCGCGCCGGCGCTTACGGGCAGCGATCGGTTGGCTGTAACGGTGAGCGGCGAGAGCGGCTCCAAGCAGCGCGTCAAAGCTACAGTCGGATTGGCTCTCCGGCAGCATGGCCTATGATGATGGTTCTCTGGTCCGCTGTACAGGGGAAATCCCTGCTGGTTGCAATGAGAATATAGTTGGGCTGGGGATCCATGACGACTTCATCTTCCTTCAACCCAAACAAAAGGGAAACCATCTACCGTTTCTTTGTGAGAAAGTTACCTGTACCATTGATGTTGGTAAGAATCACTGAGAGGCTCCCTCTGTTCTTCGGCTAACATCGATGTAGGCGGCGTATTTGTTTGGAGTATTGACAAGCCCCTGAAAGTTCGGGCTGCCATTCTCACCGTCAACATCGATTGCTCCTTTTGACCACAGCCTTGATAGCCAGTCTTACCATGACCTGGATCCGGCACTTACGGGCGGAGGAGCTCAAAGTGATCGATAATGAAGTTCGTGAAATCCCGGGATCATCATTCTCCAGCACGACAGTCAGCAAAGAAAGGTTGGAATCCCGATCATGGGGGTTGTTTCACAGCCGCAGCTCGAGCAATGACTTGTTTGAGGAAAGCAGTCAAAGCCCGACTGCAGAAGGCCGACGATCTAGGGTTATGTCATGAATGCCAAAGGATCAAACTCCACAGCATCTTTGAACCAAACAAGGGCATCAAAACCCAATCATGGCGCACCCTCAACCTCCTAGCATATCTGGACTTCCACACTCTTCGGCCGTGTTGGGAACCAAAACAGACGTGGCGAGTGAGCATGAAGAACCGCGATACGTGCCCGCTGTGCGCCTTCTTCGCAGTCTGTTCCTCAAGGATGGGATTTCCGGTCGAGATGTTTTCCAACAATGGGTATATCGAGCCGGGAATTCGAAGGATAACCGGTGTCACTAACTTTGCTTGCGGCGACCTCAATGCTGATTCAGGGTTCTTTGATGTCAAAGTCCTGGAACTTAGAGTTTGTCCAGACGGCCACGAGCGAAGTCCCTGGATCAGCAAGCTGCACCGAAATTGGTCCGAGACTCATTACATCCTACCCTTTCAGGACCGCGGCGACGATGAAGGGCTGTCAGATACGGTCGACTACGAGGTCATCAAGCAGTGGTTGAGCTTTTGCGAGACGGAGCACTCAACCTGTATCGACATACCACCCTTTCCTCTCTCCGACACAATCCCGGGGCTATGTCTCATCGACTGCCACACCAGAAAGATCATGCCGGCGGTAGGCCTAGGAAAACCTCGATACGTCACCCTCAGTTACGTCTGGGGCACCTCGGGCGTCACTTCAATGACAACCCCCACGCTCCCCGAGGGCGATGAACTACCGAAGATCGTCAGCGACGCCATGATAGTGACCCTGAACCTGGGGTATAAGTACCTCTGGGTAGACCGGTACTGCATCCCCCAGGACGACCCATACGCAAAGCACATCCAGATCCAAAACATGGGTAGCATCTACTCCCTGTCTATCCTCACTATCATCGGCGCCGCTGGAGAAGACGCAGAATACGGCCTTCCGGGCGTTAGCTCCCCTCCACGTGTTCCACAGCTTTGGACAACCATCCCCTGTGACGGCGGCAAAAACAAGGTGCCACTCATCTACTTCAACCCGCCTGATACGGAGATCCGAACAGCAAAGTGGCACTCCCGGGGTTGGACGTACCAGGAGGGCCTACTTTCCAAGCGGCGACTCGTCTTTTCTGATCGACACGTCTACTTCCAATGCCAAGAGATGCACACCACAGGCGAACTAGACTTCGACGGACGGAAATGGGGATACCAGAAGCCTCGACGGAAGAGGGAGCATCTCGCACGGCGGCACGAAGTAGGGAAATCCATCAGCAAGAAGGAAGCGGTGTTTCCCTACCCGTGGGACTGGGACTGGGAGTCATCACTTTGGGAACGGGTGGGAGAGTTCATGAACAGGACTCTGTCGTATGATATGGATGGCTTGGACGCCATGAAGGGGATCATACAGACGTATCGGGAGCAATCGCCGTTGAGGTCTGTGTGGGGACTGCCGTATCGTGGGCTGGAACATCCACGGGTGCCGGAGAGTCATAAGGAAGTCGAGAATCGACCGTCTCCCCCGGCAGGGATCTTCTTTGAGGTTGATACCCATCCTGCGGTAAGCATCTGCGAGCTTTTGGGCAGTCTCTTCTGGAGGGATGAATGGGTTCCAAAGCATGACCACACCACGCCGTGCAGTCCCCCATCCTCACCGCGAAGAACAGTCCTTCCAAGCTGGACTTGGGCCGGCTGGAAGAGTCTTCCAAGCCACGAGGTGAGCGTCACTCCTGGGCGCTTGATGGCCGACCAAGGCTTCGGAACAAGCCATGCACCCGTCAGCATCAAGTTTTCCTTCAAAGACAAGAAGCTAGACTGGATCGCCAACCACTCCGAAATCCTCAAGCGCTTCGAAACCATCGACAAGTTCCCAGACTATCTCAGCATCACTGCCTCAGTCTTCGAAGCAGACCTCGTACGCACCGAAGTCCAAGACCGAAATGGCAACATCTCCCTTGCTTGGAAGTACGTCTCCCCGCCCTTTCTAGTAGGAAAGGAACAGGACCTACCGCCGGGTTTGTTCGAGGAAGTTAAAGGGAGCTGTGTATCCCTGCTGGGTCTGTACTTCTACTCGAGAAGCTTCCCTCGGTCGACAAAATTCCTCGATTTTCACTTTCTGCTTCTTCGAATGGCAGGGCAGGATGACAGTGGACTGCTGTATGAACGTGTGACAAGTGTTTTTCTGAAAGAACTGAACCATTACCATGATCAGAGGTTGGAGTTGCCGGCTGGTCCCTGGCCGCCGGTGTTGGATAAAGAGGTGAGGGAGGTGAGGATTCGATGATTGTACCTACTGGCTTTTCTTGTTGCATCGATGATGGCAGGTCATTCCGAGAATAGGGGCGGGTTCTAATAGCTCTCAGTATTTGGTACCTGGTGTCGGGATCAACGGGCGCAGGCTGCACAGGCTCCTACCCACCTGTACCCCGTCATGGAATCTACGATGGGGTTAACGGGAAGGAAGCCCCCCATCTGGGGTAGAGGAAGCTATTCAGAATGGAAGGAGTATATGAAGACAGCCAAGTATGGGAAAGAAGATACAGATACAAAGAAGGAAGCCAGAGCCAGAGTGGCCGACAGGAACCACGGCCGGCCACGAATCTTCCTATGTTTAAGCTGGGCTTCCCCCAGCCGTTGGAGTCTTGTTCTTCTCCTCATCTTTACCGCCTTTTCAATCAATTCAATTGACTACACAACCTCTTTCGCCTGACACTTGGAACGCAAGTCTTGCTCTCTCCTTGTTCATCCAAAAATGCATCTTGTCCGTCTTCAACGGCGCTACGTCCCATCTAAATGACTAACTGGGAGTTTGTCTACCACATTAGTCCTCCGGGCTGAATGTTTTGTCGGGATGAGAACGGACCCTTATATATTTGTAGCATTACGCTTATTCACCCAGGTGTATTACACGTCAAAACCCGGCCCCCATCTTCCTCCTACAACAAAAACTCTTGGCGCCAAGTGTTAGTGTTAACGCTCGGTTGCCCGCAAAATCCCTAACACCACCCAAATCGCCGTTTTCACGGTCGATATCCCAACATCCACAACTCCAAAATGTCTACGCCTTCGCCCTC
>RAOO01000176.1:0-33582 GCA_009805345.1 Neurospora sp. FGSC 26628 | reverse complement strand
TAACCCGCTGCCTGGGCAACGCACCGAGGAACCCGCTGGGGAATACGTGGGGGACGACATCGAGTGGGAAGTGGAGGAGGTCCTGGCATCGAAGGTCTACCACGGGCGGCTGCAATATCGGGTGAGCTGGCGGGTTGGCGACCCAGACCCGGGCTATTACGACGCGCAGAATTTCAAGAATTCGGCCGGCCTGCTTAAGGCCTTTCACGAGCGGTACCCGGAGCAACCCGGTCCCCCGAAGAGGCTGGAGATATGGCTGAGAGCAGCGGAGATGGAGGAATTCGATGATGACCATGATGAGGACAATGTGCCGGTAAGAAAGGGAGCGAGGCTGACGAGACGGCATGTCGGGGCGAGGAAGTAATTGGAGGAACAGCGGGCTGAGACCCACTTTGCACTTTTTCTACCGGGGGGGTGATGTTACGGCACTGGCGGATGGGTCCCGGCACGTGATGTCGTGCCGCGTGCACAGGCCACCTGGGCCCTGGGTTGAAAACCCTAGGCGCCAGGCGCGTCTTTACACGTTTTCCTCTTTTCTTCTTCATCTTGTGATTCTACTATAGACCTGGAATCAACGTGTTTAGCTTTGTCTCTCGTGACCACGTCGCTCGTGACACGAGCGCCTTCTCCTTGCCTTTTAGCGCTCGCTGGTACATCGTTTCAGCCTCCTTTAGCCGGTCCTGAGTCTTATAGAGGCTGCCCAAGTTATTAACTGTATTGAGAGTCGACGTATGATCCGGTCCGAGCGCCTTCTCTATGCCTTCTAGTGCTCGCTGATACATCGTTTCAGCCTCCTTTAGCCGGTCCTGATGCGAGTAGAGGTTGCCTAAGTTGTTAATTATACTAAGAGTCGACGTATGATCCGGTCCGAGTGCCTTCTCGCAGCCTTCTAGCGCTCGCTGGTACATCGTTTCAGCCTCCTTTAGCCGGCCCTGAGTCTTATAGAAGATGCCTAAATTGTGAACTGTACTAAGAGTCGACGTATGATCCGGTCCGAGTGCCTTCTCGCTGCCTTCTAGCGCTCGCTGGTACATCGTTTCAGCCTCCTTTAGCCGGTCCTAATCCGAGTAGAGGTTGCCCAGGTCGTTAACTATACCGAGAGTCAACGTATGATCCGGTCCGAGTGCCTTCTCGCAGCCTTCTAGCGCTCGCTGATACATCGTTTCAGCTTCCTTTAGCCGGCCCTGATCCGAGTAGATGTTGCCCAGGTCGTTAACTGTACCGAGAGTCGACGTATGATCCGGTCCAAGCGCCTTCTCGTAGCCTTCTAGTGCTCGCTGATGCATCGTTTCAGCATTTTTTAGCCGGCCCTGCGTTATATAGAGGTGGCCCAAGCTATATATTGCATGACCGATAGTAATATCTTCAATGTTGCACTCTCCTCCTTGTAATTCTCCCATCCACCATGAGCACCTTTCCGCATGAGGGAGAAGCCGTCGTTGGAGTACCCAATAATTCTTAGTCGTACGGTCGGGCACCGAAAATCCTATCAAGATTACCGCGAGCCGTAGAAACACTCTCTTCCCGACGTCATCCTGTACATGCGACATCCATCTATGTACTACCGGATGCATGCTATAGCTGCTTTGCTCAGACTCTCGGGCCTCGATCATAGAGTAGCGGAGCAGGAGTGTCGCTATGTTGAAAAACTTGACCTCGTTGCATGCTATATCGCGGAGCCATTTGGGCCACTGCTCCTGGTCATTTCTGGCCACTTGCAGTAGACTGTGCCATATCTCTCTATTGTCGAGAAAAGCCCAAAGCCGTAGCAGATTCCCAGCGTTCTTGTCCCTCGTCTCGATCTCGTTGAACGATATCGTCCACGTCGTCCTCACGCTGCGAGTACCGTAGTCTAGCGGGCCGGAGTCCGTATTCCGGAAGAGTTCATCCCACTGCTGCTCATATAGGCGAATATACAAGCGACATGTAGGTTTAATTCTCCCATATATGCAGCGGCTTGCGCGAGTGCAAGTGGCAGACCTTCTAATAATTCCAGCAACTTTTGTGCATCATCATCCATCACTAAATTAGCGCGTTAGCATTAGCTTTAGGGTTGGGTCTCGTAGTAACCTGGGGTGCTCACTTAGTTCCTTCCCGTACTACTTCTCGAATATTTTCTTGCTCAAGTGTAGGTCAGCAGGTTTAATGCGCTTGGATTCGCCAAGCTGTGCTAGCTTGGACAGCCGCGATGTAATCAGGACTGCGCCGTGGTCACTCCGAAGATACTTTCCAATGTCATAAGCGCCCGGTATTTCTCCTTGCGTATGATCCAGATCAACGTTATCGAAGATCAAAAGCCAATCGACATTATCATCTTTTGCGAGCCATTCTTGTACGTGCTCCACAATATCGTTGAGATCAACTTCATTACCTGTTTTTGGACTTCTGATATTCTCAGGAATCTGGTCTTTTGGTATCCTCTTTGCACAACTGGCAAAGCTTTTGGTTAAGGCTGTCTTCTGATGTGCCGTCCAACCAAAAGATGGCGCTGAAGGCAGCTTGGTATTGCCGTGCAAAGTTGACAGCTAGTTGAGTTTTCCCAATTCCGCCGAGCCCGTGAAGAACAAAGACATTGCACCTTTGTTTTTTCTGGTGATAAGGAAGAAGAGATTTCTCAATATCAATAATATCAGAGGGTCGGGGCACGAAGTTGTTTGATATCGGCATACCCTGAAGAGAGAAGTCGACCCTATAGTGGCCGTAGTCTATATGAGAGAGCAATACGTTAGCAAAGTTTCAACGTGATAATTACGGAAGGACCATCCTAGGATCAAAGAGTGAAATATAAACGTTATTGTATAAAAAAAAAGAACACTAATAAACTATCATAGTTAGTAAAAGGAATAGCGCCCGTGGATATCAGAAGATGACTTGAATCGCGTTTCCGGACTAGAAGCTGGAGCCTCCAGTAACCCTATTATTTGGGACACCGAGCTAGACTTACACTCTCTTCGTGATAGATTCTTTGCGCAATTCTGCAACCGCTTAAGAGTCTCAGGTGAACTGAGGTAATGATTTGTCACTGCAGAAACTTCCTTCTTCTTCCTAGACTCCTCAAGCCCAATAGATTCCATCCCGTGAGCATTGAAGCGGTAATAGCGCCCCTCTGTATCGAGAGTCCTATGGTTGTTCTGGAAGTCATTGGCTGTTCGTTCGGTCTCTGTTGCAATCGCCTTGAGGGTTCGATAAATACCGACAGGATCGTTACCCACTGGCATTAAGGGAGAAACTCCTGTGCCTATGGATACCAAACACGCCAATTTCTTCTCAAGCTGATCACCCTAAACGTCTTGAGCCTGTGTCCAGAGCATAGAGATAGGATTGTTCAATCCAAGAGCGCCATCGACAAACTCTTCACCGAGGGGGCCAATGGCAATGGGATCGAAGAAGGACGTAGCAGCAGAGGTGGCGCGGCAGGCTTGCCAGATGGTAGTCGAGTTATAGAGATGTGGGACAAGGCGACGAGATGGGTAAGTCGTGAAGCAGACAATGGATTGGTGAACGTCTTTGCTTGTTGCACAAACAAAGCTTCGTGGTTGTTAGTAGATGAATAATACCAAGACAGGCAGATTGGTATAATGAACTTACACTTTGCAAGAATCGGCCGGGTCTTTGAACAATTCGTCTTGGTTCAAATTTTGCTCGACGATCACCTTCTTAATAACTTTTTCAAGCTGGGTAGCGCTGAATCTGCCCTGGACCTTGCCATTGAGGGTAACTCGATGGCTCTTTTTCTCGAAGACCTTGTCGGCAAGCATGTAGTAAGCACTGATGCAATCTTCGATGGTCATGCGCAAACGACCTAGCATGATCGCAATGAGACCGCCTGTACTGGTACCGCCAATCATGTCAAAGTAGTCGCAAGGCTTGGGCGGCTTATTGGGGTCTTCGGCAGCCTCCATCATAAGCCGCTGAAGAATCAAGAGGCTAGACAAGCCGCGGACCCCGCCTCCATCAAGGGAAAGCAACCGAAAGCCGCGGTCGACCATTTTGAGGTAGTGGGTATATGATAGGCAGAGATACTATGTGCGGATAGTCGGAACTGTTGATGATGATGGATGGCGTTGTCGAAGGAGAAGAAGTTTAGGGGAAAGAAAGTAGAAGTATGTGTTAATATGAAGACAATATTCCTATCCTCTTCGGTCTAGAACTGATGAGGCTAAGCATAGCCACGTTTGGCACTGCCTTAGAGCAGCGGTCGGTATGGATCAACTCAAGTCAAATCAGACCTCCAATTCCAATGGATCCCTGGGAAATCTCTTCGGAATGCTAGGTTACACGAAACCACCTCCTCCAAGGCACATTCATAGAAGAAACAATCAATTGAATCCAGCTTGCGATGGCGTCCAGCCATTCTGTTATTAGTTATTAGTCATATATTGTATTTGCAGGCTTACGATGGCTGGCTCACTTACGTGCTTCTTTTCGCGAAGATTCTCTTAATTGATTATACCAACCAGTAGAGAGAGCGGAGGGGAAAGAAGGAAACCAGGCGCATCCGTAAAAAAGCTCTTCTACACTCAGCACCAGCAGCGGCCTGCTAGCTTGTACCAATCATGGGGGTGTCATGGCCCAATCTTGTAGAGTAGACAAGGAGCGTGGGGCTCGTGCGACCATATTTCGTTGTTTTTTTCGGGACAGATGCATTCTCTCAGCTCCCTAAAAAGAACTTCGTTAGGCGACAAGTGACCAACCAGCTGAAGGGCGGGACGTCAGAGGCGAGTGGTTTTATCAACCGTGGGGAGCTGAAGGTTGTGAAGCCAATCGGCCATAACGAAGCTGAAAAAGGATGTATGCGCCAGCATAGCGGTCGATGAGCTGATAGTTCCAGACATGGCCTAGACTACCTAGTCATGGAGACCAGTGGTGGTCTCGCGCATGCAGATCTTGATGATATATTGGGGTAAGGAAAGTCGAATCCCAAAGACAGAATCCCCAACGTATAGTGACAAGAAAAATCTTACAAATCGTGAGGGGAAGGGAGGACGTAGAGGGAGTGGCGGGGATGTACTGTATAGATGTTAGCAACTCGAGCAGAGGGGTAGGGTAAGACTGCTCTTGGTCCTTAGAACCTTCCCTATCCTCCGCATTTCCGTGTCGCTTGAAACACATCTGGAACTATGAGCGTAGTCGTCGAGGCATCGTAGCTTTGAGGAAGGAACGTCATGACTGCGGTGAGGATGCTATGGTTGATGATGAATGAATTGAGTTTATAAGAGTGCCGGGAATTACTCTCTCCTGCCATCTAGGACAAAACAAGGAAAAGAAACTAGAACACTGTGTTTTCTCGAGGTTATAAGGGAGCATAGAGCTCTGTTGTTGTCACCTTGTTAGGCGCGAGATGGCTGGCGGCTTCCTCCCAATTACACGCCAATTACCCAAACGACAGGTTCAGGGCGCCAAATCAATTGCCTGGGTTGGGCGAGGGCCGTGGCTTTCCGTCACGGATCTACAGGATTGGCAATAGTGTACCAGCAGCGGCCTGGTAGCTTGAACCATTTATGGGCACGTGGCGCGGGTAAGGCTGTAAATCCGAGTGGAACCTGCAAATTGCAGTAGGGCCTACTAGGAACTAATCAGGAATGGCCTTCTGACCGAGTGCCATCTTGGTGTTACCCGTGTAAAGCATCTAGCCGCAGTGTCGGGACGGTCAACTTTTCTCGTAATCTGCCCAATTATATTCATCTTCTTAGCGCCGCCTCCCCACTTACCGTCTTGCCTCCGTCCGAACGGTATGGATATGGGAGGTGGTTGTTCAGTTTTTTGACCCTACCACGTGATTAAAAGACCCGTTTCCTGTCCTTCCCACTCCCATAGACAAGCCCCCGATTAATGGCTTATCTATGGGAGAGCGGATGGGATCCCGAGTTTTCCACTATGGCCGTATGTGCTTTTTTTACTCGGTCCGACTACCTATGAAGCAAGTCAGAAAATTGTAACGAAGGGGATAAAGTGATGGTGAACCACTGTCACAGGGTTCGCACGATATCCAAACAGTTCAGTTGAAAGACAGAAAGAAAGGCAAATAAATATCAACAGGAAACCCCTCAGTTAAACAATCGCGAACACGATCTCTACAAGAAATGACAAAATTTTACCAACACACATTCCCTTTCCTTCTTACATCTAAGATCCCTTCTTCCCGCTCACCCCTCCTCACTCGTATCAGGAACATTTACCAATTAACCCACACAACCTCCGGTAACACCCCCCTCATAATCTCTCAATGTCCCAGCGCGCTTCCCACCTGTCACCTCTCCAGCGCCGCCGTGCTATTCTTTCTCAAAACCCCCAGCTTTTCCGCCTCCTCCACGCTCCCGTTGACACCCCTGAGCAGATCCTCATCCGTAACCTCAAACTTGGGAAGCAAGAAGGCTTCGCGGCTGGGGCTGTTGAGAAGGTCGNCCGTTGACACCCCTGAGCAGATCCTCATCCGTAACCTCAAACTTGGGAAGCAAGAAGGCTTCGCGGCTGGGGCTGTTGAGAAGGTCGCGGGAGGTGGGGTTGCGGAAGGTAATTTCGGAGGAGGAAGACTTGGTGCAGAAGATGACCATATTCGTGAAGTCCCGGCCGTTTTGCAACTCGGCTTGGGCTTCGTCGCGGGGGTGTTCGCGGAAGATGCGGCAGGAAGGGCCGAAGACGGAGCGGATTGTGTTGGTTATGAGGAGGGGTGGGGGAGGGAGAAGTCGCCGGCGTAGTTCTGTTTGTTGTTAGCCACAGGCACAGTAGCAGAGGGAGGGAGGATGGGGGTAACGTACGATGGCGACGACGCCATCTGGTTTGAGAAGGGAGTTCAAGTTCTGGAGGAACTCGTAGGTGAACAGGGCGACGGGCTCAGCGCCGCCGGTGAAGACGTCGTGGATGATGTAGTCGAATTGACCGGCACCCTGAGTTTCGTTGACGAGACGATCAGTGTAGCTGACGGCGTCTTCGATCACGGCGGTGTGGTTGGACGGAAGCTGGAAGTACTTGGTGGCGAACTCGTGGACGACGGGATCGATTTCGATAACGGTGGTGTTGATGCCGTGGGAAACGAGAGCAGCGGGGGTGGTGCCGATGCCGAGGCCGCTGGAATATGTTAGTGTTCATCTCGAGATGATAAGATGGGGAGAACTCACATTACCAAAGCCTTCGCCTCGTTGTCAGGAACAGGGTTAGGCACCTCGACCAACCTCACAGCCTCCAACATGGCAAATACTCCATAGATAGGCTCCGCAACTTGGTTCCCCTTGAACCCGCCCATGCCCTTAAACTTCACCCACTCGCCACCAAGCAGACTGTGATCGCACCTCAACACCCTAAACCCATCATTCAAACTATCCACCACTGAGACATATCCCGTGATGGAATCCCGGCGGTCCAGTACCATCCATCCCTCCTTCTCCAGCCCGCTGTTCAACCTAGAAAGCGCCATAGGCGAGGCCAGATGCGGGTTCAAAAGCGTAGTGTGCAACAACGCGGGCAGTCCAAACAGCAAGAACTTGGACGGCGCAATGGTGGTGTACGAGGCAGCCAGCAAGCCCTCCAGTCCAATCCTGGTCATGTAAAAGTTCTTGCCGATATTCTGCGCAATGAAGTTCCCGCTCAACTTCTCGGCCGCCTTGAAGAAACCAAACGACCCCAGACCAGGCACAGCATCAGCGATGAACTTGGGCAGCGCACAAAGCTGGCGTTGATATTATGAACGCCACTCCGGGTAAAGTCGGCTGTTGCCTGTTGTTTCTGGGTGTATCCATCGTCGTCGGGGACGGTGAAACTATTGGGGTATACGCTGTTAGTCGCTCGCTGCTTCTGGACCCTGTTGTGTACGTTGGTCTTCCTGGGCGAGAGGGGGTTGTCGGTCGGCTTTATATGCTGTCTCCGTGAACGCATCTTACGCCTTCCCAGGAGAAGCTGCAGCTGGTCGTGCATATCCTTCTCAAAGGAAGACATGTCCCCGGAGGTCGACTGATCTCCACTCGGAGTTTTCCTGCCATGAGACTCCCGGTTATTCGCCGTATCTTCATGAGCTCTTCCGCGGTAACTTCCCGCGCCGGCATGACTGAACACATGCGGCGGTCGAATCTTGCTGGGTTGACCGAAAGAGGATGTTGACTTGAAGTATTCATCGGGTTTAAAGAAAGGAGATGGAGCGTACACTTTGGGGCCATCCTGCGCTGATTCCGAGGTTCCGGCTTGAGCTGTGAAAACGTTAACCGCTGCATCTTACAATAAAGACAAAGCTGACATACCGTTCGGGTTGCTCCTCATAGATGAGGTGGACGCACGCGGCGTCGGGTTGGCTGCTGTATTGGGTGCTGACCTTGGTTCAGCTTCCTGGGCATAATAACGCGCGCTGGCTCGCGGCTCAGCTTTCGAGGTTCCAGAGGATGTGGTCCCGCCTTGGCCGCCTTCCCGAAGCTGTTGGACTCACCGACACTAGCGCTGCGTTGTCGCGACGGGCGCGGACGGGGCACCTCTTCCTCGGATTCCTGGGCGGGCCGGGATGGGTCTTTCATGGACTTTGCTCGGTTGACGTTGGCACCTTCAAACGGGTTGAACTTTTCGCCGATATGGGAGGCATATGGGGTCCGTTGTCTGCTGTCCAAGTATGTCTCACTGAACTGCCCACTCAAAGGGTCAACCGGGGTGGGGGTCGATTGCGGCCGTGATTTCCTGATGTTAGCGGCGGTATCCTCAAACATAGTGGTCGTAGCCGTGTGGTGGGCGCTGGAAGTGTAGTTATGCCTCGACACAGGTGGTTCGTCGCCCACTGGGGAATCCGGTGAATAGCCAGCCCGTCTGGCGGTACCAAAGGCAGCGTCCGCACGACGAGCTTGCCCCGCGGTCCGTGGTGGTACTGGAGGCGGCTCCCTCCTGGCACTTTCGGTCCGTTCGGTCCGTTCCGTTCGTGCTGACGCATAACCTGACGACTTGGGCGTCGACGAAGATGTCTGGCCTGTCTTGGTGCTTGATCGCATAGCATCCCATGCGCGCAAGTTGTCGGCAGCAGATGCCGTCTTTGGTGGGACTGGACGTGAAGATGAGGAGGACAGTGGTGTCCCCCATGCCGAATAGCGTGCGTGTGCTGACGGACCCGGGTCGGCACGAGACGGCATATGAGGGGTTCGTCACGTCGGAGGAGCGCCATATCTGTCTGCCATTTCGGCGGAGACGTTCGAGTAAGGGTTTCCGCGGTGGCCAGCAGCTGTTGGATACCTGCTCGTAGAAGCTCCTCCTCGTTTCCGATAGACATCGTACTTGGCCTTCATGGACAGGTCGCTAAGGGCCTCATGCGCGGCTTGGATGTGGATGAACCTATCCTTGGCTTCCTCCTCTTTTCCTGGGTTGCGATTCGGGTGGTATTTGAGGGTAAGCTTCTTGAACTGCTTCTTCACCTCAGCGGTATCCGCCGTGGAGGGCAGTTCAAGGTCCGCATAATAGTCGCGGTCGTAGTCCACCTTTTACTACCATGTTGACGGTGTTGTGATGTTAAGCGAAGGTACAAAAATCCCTTGCATACCACTGCGTAGGGTAGTATATCGTGTCGAAAGACCAGCTGTGAAGAGCGATGTAGCGAGCAGAGAGGATGCAAAAATCGATCGAAAGCGGGGGAAAGTGGTTGGTTGCGAGCGAGCAGGGGCGCCTATAGTTGAAAGGGATGGTTTGGAATGTTTTCTTTGCTAGCGAAAGGCAATGTCTGATGTTGTTTCTCTGGCGCAGGGAGAGAAGCAAAGGTGGTGAATGGAGGAGGTCGCGTGTTCGCCTAGGAGAAGTGTCGGGCACGAATGACAAGTCGGGTGGGTGAAATCTCGGCGCGATCAACGAGCGAATGTGCGGTCGAGCTTTGTTGTCTGAAGAAGAACTTGTTAGGCTGACGGCTCGTTCCAGGCTATTCAACTGGTCGAAGTTCAGGGCTGCGTCACTAGCCAGGGCTTGGATGGGCTGGTCAGGATGAGTGCGGGGCAGGCAGGGCAGGGCAGAGCAGGGGCATCTTTACCAGTGGAGGTGAGTCTTCCCGTCTGTCGAAGCGTGACGGATGCAGCTGCAGCGTCGAAGGATGTTTGACAGACGTTGGTGGTGACAGTTGTTGCTTCTGGAAGAAATAAACTTGGGTGACTGTTTTAGCCGCTGGCTGGTAACGCGCGGGAACTGGCAGTCCGATAAGCTTGGAATAAGCACGCGGGCCTGAACCTCAGCTTGAGCGAGTCTGGTACTGGTTAGGAACAAGCATATTATGGGGGTGATTATGGAGGCAGCCAACCGCAAACAACGGCAGTAAACACAAGGACATGCCGGTTGTAATTGACACTCTATCAACAGCTTGCAGAAGTAGACTAGCAGAACCAGTAGAATAGGGCTGCAGTGCAGTGCAGTACTGTAACCTAGACACCTTTGGGGTTTCACAGACCTCTGTCTATATGGGATTCAAATCGAGGAGGGTAACCCAACTCCGTCGTGCTTTACCGTGTAGGTCTTGTGATTATAATTGCAACTGGTAGTCACAAACGTCCAGCTGGTGGTGATCACAACAAAAGAGTGGAGCTTTCCCCCGCCACTTGGCAAGGGCAGCTCCCTACACTCTTGCCCTGGAACGTTCGTTAGCGCGGGACTTCACTACGCACTTTGCCCATCTCAACCACCACTTCACCAAATTTCATGCAAAAAATTGGTATCAACCCCATGCGTTTCGAGGGCTTCGGATAGTCTCTCCAATTTTTGCCTTGAATGTGTTGTGGTTATCTCGTTAGTTTTATGTGTTGTTTTGCAGACCCCGGTCACCAGAACCGCGCTAACAAACGAACCAGTATTGAACTATACACTTTTGGATTATCTCCCATCTCAACAGGGCCCTGTGCCTGAAGAGAAAAAGACCAGCAGACCCGACAGGTTCAGGTGGGTCATTCCCAACCTCGAAGCGATGGAACCCTCTGCCCTATGACGTACTATTCCCTATCTTTTATTTGGTTGTCACTATATACGCTACGGCCTCATTAAAAACGTAAAAAGAAGGAAATATTATCGCGATAGCTCGTAATGACTGAACAAAGAACGAAACCGTATTTGTTTACTTCCACTTCCACGACATCAACCGCACTCTAATGTGATTTCGGTAAAGCAGGGGTTCTTTGGTCTTAATGTTGGTCGAGTAACAAAACTTAAACACCTCCAGGCCCTCTTCACCACAGCAACTGCCGTCATAACCACGGCCGGACCTGCTTTAGCCAGGGGAAATACTTGCGAGACGCTGTCTCTATAGTCCTTTTCCCTCCTTACCTAGTTTATGTCAACCAAGCAAAACTTCCTTCCTGGTCGACCTTTCTATCCAACTTGCCACCAAAAGATAACCCAAGCCAACCCTGCGATATGAGCCGTCCTCTGTTGAACTGACAATCAACGACAGCCACTTGTATCTCTCCTCTGATCCGTTCTTTTCCGCTGCCCTCTTTCGCGCGTTATTGAACTTGCGTTCATATGTCATCATCACATTTGCCGTTGTGACTCGCCAAAGCGGAAGGAAATACAGAGGCCCTGGAGCAACGTCGCCATCGTCAAAAAAGCACCATCCCATGAAGCTACCCTTGTCCATTGAGTTCGCAATTGTGACGGGCTGGCCGTTGGCGTAATCCGACGTTGTATATGGGGATGCATCATCAGCTGTGCACGTGTCTTGGCCACGGAGACGGCCGCACCACTTCCAGCAACGAACGATATACTCCCTTTGCAGACGACTAAGCGCATGCCACCTCTCGCTGACGCTTTTATCACGAGTCCTCCGATACTCGTTCCCATTGACACCAAGGTCACAATCATGTCTGGTAGCTCCCGCCCTAAAAGGGATGAGCATGGCTTCCAACAAGAGGGCACCCGGCGGCGTCATAGCCTGGCTCTCCTCCTCCGTAAAAGGAGCAATCAGCCTGCAAGCGCTGTTATCCGCATCATCCCCCACCCACCCCCTATCATTAAGCCCATCCATTCCATGCAGCGATCCCGGCTCATGCGAGCTCTCTCCCAGGTCAAACTCGACAGCTCCCGTGGTGGACGCCCACGACCAAGTGGAATATGGGCTCCCGGGAATGTCTCGACACACTCGACCGTTGCGCGGGAACCAGCACAGAAACGCCGGGAAAAGATTCAGCCAGACCCCGTTGGCGTACGACGCATACCCCCATCGCTTCTTCCTGCAAAACGCCGCCGAGATCCCCTGCAGCGCAACCAGCTTGTCGGACTTGTACGTCAGATTCCGCGACGTGTACTCCTGCACCACGTCGACCCAGCCCGTGAGCTCGCGCGGGTTGGCAGGGGAGATGTCGTAACCGACCTCGGTCTTGGCCCGGCGCTGCAGCCGGCTGCCGACGCCGCCGCCGTACAGGTCCCAGGGCAACGAGGGGCAGCAGCAGGCGATGCCGAAGGCGGTGAAGGAGACGAGACGGCGCGAGAGCATGGATTCTTGGAGGGTCCAGCAGCGCGAGTTAAGGGGCGCGTGGGAGCGATCGAGACCCTTGACGATATCATGTCTGATGGTGTTGTCCAAGAGGATCAAGGAACTTGTGGTGCCTGTGCTACCTCCTTCCTCTTTTGCTTCTCTTCCCTCCCCCCCGTCCGCATGGAAGGGCAACTGGACGATTTGCTTGGAGAGCTCTGCCATCCTTCGCACGCGAAAAAGTCCTTGAGAAGAGTCCTCTGCTGCATCGGCGCAGATTGTAAACAGCGCCTGCTCGTAAATGCAGTGCATAATGGCACCCTCCTTCTTCCAATCCTCCTGGTCGTCTTGAACGATGCATAGGGAGTCAATCCAGAGGTAAGAAACGCCCAAAAGGGCGCAGACCATTGTTGCATCCTGGAACGTCGGTGGTAGAGAATTAAAGGGGATCTCGCGCTTGTGCTTCTTTAGGTTGGCCTTGATCGTGCAAAGTGGTCTTTTCTCTGGGGGTCCCCAGCAGTGGCTCAGGGCAACGTACTGGTCCACATATGATCCTTCAAGGGTGGTTTCGACGAGCTTGATCGTCGGTGGACTATTGTCGGTTAATGTGTTCCTTCTTGCCAGTGTTACCTTGAGAAGTCTGGTGGGCGGATGGGCTCGTTCAGGGGATGCAGAGGTAATATCTCTTGCCTCCCTACAAGCCTTCCTCTGGGGACTGATTTTGTTTTGCCTTGTTGCCCCGCAGCAGGGCAAGATCAAAGCAGTCGGCCACCATCGCCAGTCTTCTTCGTCACTCTTGGCTAGTAGGGTATCCGTAACGGTCTCTGCCTTGTTGAGAGTATCTCCGGCATATGTCTTCGGACACTCTGCATGCTTTTCCAGACAGTCTCGGAGCCATCCTTGGATAAAAGGAGCTGCTATAGGTGCAGTCACATTGATTTTCCGTGCGAACGCCTCTACCATCGGTATGTAATCATGTCCGAAAATCCCTGACTTTTCTGCCGGACTGCCTGTCGATTTTAAGCGCGTATTTTAGACATTATGTAGAGAGGTCAACGTACCTTGTATTGTGCCAATCTGTATCGTGCCATCGTTGACTGTGGTCCATGCTTTGAATCTGAAGCCACGCTTGGTATTCGGATCAAAAGCGCCCAAGGTCACGCAGATATACTGCACCTGACCAGCCTCGCCCTCAGCGAAGAGGCCAATGTAGTGATCAGAGTCATTGCATTCCTCCACTGACTGAATCTTCGGATCCACGACGACGCTGATTATGGTTAGTAAGTTGTGTCAGTCAGTCGTAAACCGTGCAGGGCTGTGATCATGGAGACATCTCAAGACTAGACACTTACGCATTGCAGGTCAGATTCCTGTAGACCATTTCACAAAAAGAGCAAGAATCTTTCTGTCGGCTTAGTCTCGCCATCGTGCATCGCCGCCATAGTTGAGATTCTTTGGGCATCACCATGGATGAGTAGTCGACCAATGAAGGGTCATCCGGGAAACAACGTGGCAGGTCCTGAACTCTCAGCTGCTGACATGATTGACATAGTTGACTCATTGTCGGAGTGTTCGAAAAGTCTGTTAAACTCATCTCTGGAACACCGGATTAGAGTACCTGTCTCTATGACTCGAGCAGTGAGCGGGCTGACGATGGATATCAGCAAGGTTTAGCTCAATACCAGAAGCTTTCAAGAGAGCCCAACTTGATGTTTAGGGGGAAGCCACTTACGCACAGGCCACGTTATTCTCCCCATTGAGCTTGTTGTAAATCGCCGGCAGAGGATCGGCAAGAGAATTCCTTGATTGATTGACTGAAGAGTTGAAGGAGAGTAGGTGAATGATGAGAGGGAGACCCTCGATATATATATACATGACTGAGGTCCATGTGTGGATCGACTGCCAAGACGGTAGTCTGCTTCAACAAGTCTATCATAGAGGTTGCCAGCCAGGTTCCAAACTGGGCTCCAAACTGGCTGGGCCTTAAGCTCTGGGTTAAACCGCCGGACCTGCTTTAGGCAGGAGAAATACTTGCGAGATTATCCACACCTTTTTTTGTCTTGATGTTGATCCCCCAGATTTTGGTTGTGCCGCGGGTCATCAGTGCAGCCTCTGGCCCTCCATGCCGTGCCCTTGGGACCCGGCCACACACTGATCGAGAGGTCAGGCTTCAGCCGAGACTCGGAGAGGCTCAGCCTCAAGTGACAGCCGCCTGTGACTGCGCTGTTTGTCCCGTGGCTCCGTTATTCCCATAGACCGTACTTCATCCAGCCAGTCTATAATGATGAGGCACTATTCTAGTCCCTCTTCTGAGGAGAAACTAAACTTTGCGGACACTGTTGTGAGATCGTCACCGTTACCTAGGTAGTGCAGACCTTCCGAAGAGACATGTTTTTTTTTATCGCTGTCCCTCTATAGGACACACGATTCGTCTGCTTCGTGTAGGCAACCAGCTTGAAATCACGACTTCAGAGGATGTAGGAGGTATGCACGTACTGCCCCTTCATACCGGCCTTTATCCCAGGGCTTCTAGGACGAAGCGCTGTCCGGGACATTGATCTACGGTGGCCGGCCCCACTCCGGTTTTGTCCGGCCCCACTCCAGATCCGCTGGAAGACCGAAAGCGGGTGACCAAAACTTAGCCGTCGAATCACCAAGTGCTCAACGCCAAATATGAGTAGTAGCCCAATACTGGTCAGGCACTAACGCACCGCTTTAGTCTCCCCTTCAACCTCAGCTGAGTCTGAACTTGTTATCATATCCAGGTCCAGTACCGTCAAGGGAGTCGCACTCTGCAACAACTGAATTTCCTTCAACACCTAACTCTCTTGTCAAGCCATCACCAGAAACACGCAGTCACGTCTTTCGATTGCTCTACAAGTTGCTGCTGCCACCATTTTCCCCCTAAGGCTAGGGTTCTTCCGGCCAAAGCCTGGCTTACGCATGAGCACATGTATATCAATGGCAATCAAGCATCGTGTTCCTCCTCGCATTTCTTCCAATTCATTGTGGCCCATGTTTTCCTGGCTCAGATGGTCTTCTCCACGTTCGCTCCTCGTCGCCAAATGGCCTCTACTAGTCCATGGACCTGGAACGACACATACACACGCCGCGCTGTTACCTGTTAAATCATCGTTTTGTCTGGCATCCTCGTCATTCCCCAAACCTGGCTCGGCATGGCCGACCACGTACCAACCTTTGGGCGCCCCGCCGTCTCTACACCTTCTTAGGGACACCCTCCGGCGGCTTCCGTCACGGCCGTTTACCACCTCGACTAATAATACCCCCAAAGGTCCGGATTCAACTTCTCCATCTTCACGATTTGGTGTCTTTCTATTTAATCTCTTTTACGGCATTTTTGGGGTTTTCTCGCTCTACCTAGGCTGGGCCAGTTGGAGATCCAGGCAACCCCTCGAACGCGAGAATCTTTGCAAGAAGTGCGATGATTTGCTGTATGAGGTCAACCCTAGCCAAGTCAGCCAACGAGTCGTTCAGTTTCATGACATCAGAGCACTATATCAATCAGCCAAGGCAGGATGTCACTTTTGCGCCCTCTTCGTAGGATCAATCTCCTGCTTTGCTGACCCACCGACAAGGGTAATCGGCAATGATCAAGACTGGCAAGAAGAAATACCCTTGCAAATAAGGGTTAAGACTGAGAAGGCCTGGGAGCGTATTTTGTTCTTGGTAGAGACAGTCAAAGGGGAAAGGCTTGGTGTTCAACGAGCATCAACTAGCTTCAATCCATTGGTTGATCGTAAGTTATGCACTCGCAGAGACGCTCTCCGCTTCCTATAAGCGGATATTATAACTAATAAGACTAGCTTATCTCGATCGCGGCGTGTGGAACGAGGTGCCCAAGTCTTTGGAAATCGGACAGGGAGCGAACTGGGATCAGGTCCTTCAGTGGCTTGAGGAGTGCTCGTCTTGGAGACATCTTACTTGCCCTTACTTCGGTTTTGGCAAAATCGTCCACGATCAGGTAGTGCGGTTCTTTAACGTTCCCCCCGAACTATACGGGTTCCTTATCCACGTACCGGAGTCCGTCGAGCCAAACCAGCGCCCCAGCCGGCTCATATCTGTCGGCGAGATCGGCGATCCCTATGTCAGGGTCCGTAAGACCCGTGATTCAGTTGACTTTTCGACACAAGAGTATATGACTCTTAGCCATCGGTGGGGTGACGGCGTCCCCTTGAAGCTCCTGAAAGACAACCAAGAAGAATTCTGCACGCAGGGTATACAGCTAGACCGTTTGCCAAAGACCTTTCAGGATGCTGTTGAGGTAACTCGAAAGCTGAAAGTCCCATTCTTGTGGATCGACTCCCTCTGCATCATCCAAGACTCACGCGAAGACTGGGATGAAGAATCCGCCAAGATGCACTCAGTCTATCGAAACTCTTATTTAAATATATCGGCTGGTGGTTCAAGGGATCCCAATGGAGGCCTCTTCTTTCCTCGGCCCATGCCCCTCGCTTTAGCAACTCTCAAGGCGCCACTCCGGGATCGTCCCGGTGCTCCTGCTATATGCCGTATTGTCCTCTCTCCTTGCGCTGCCGACGACAAATTGCCCCTGTTTGAAAGAGCTTGGGTACTACAGGAAAGATATATGAGCCCGCGCAATCTAATCTTCGGACGATACCAACTACATTGGGAATGCAGGACTTGCTATCGTAGGGAGACCTGGGACAGGCGTGGGCCCCGAAAGGCATCTGCTAATCTTCCACTATTCTGGAAAGAATTCATGAGGCTGGAGTGGCCATACGACTCCAAACGGCGAACACTTTGGCATCGTGCCATTCTCACTTATACGGATTTGGGGATAACAAAAGCTTCTGACAAACTTATAGCGATACACGGACTCGCACATCAATTAGGGGATAAATGGGATGGAGTCACTTACTATGCTGGTTTATGGTCTTATCGCCTTCGACAAGATCTCCTCTGGTATCGGCCTACAGGATCCTCGACACGAGTATGTCAGGAGGATGACTTGGCCTACCGAAACATGTACCCTTCCTGGACCTGGGCTTCTATTAATGGAAAAGTGAATCCTACATTTGAACACGTCGCAGACGGTCTGGTTCAAATCTTAGAAGTCAATATGCCTTCAGCATCGAAATCTTCGCTTCCCACGGCCACCGGAGGGGTAATCCAACTCAGGGGACCGGTACTGGGGGCAGTGGTCGACTCCAGGGATGCCAGGTATGATCGCCGAGAACAGCCTATTCACAGAGTTACTTCTTTCCATGATAGATTGACAAATTTTCGGGCTGTCATTCACTGGGATCATGACTTGGATAAGACCGTCAAGGACGCTAAGGTGTATCTTGCTCCGTTCGAAATCGTCCCCGAACGGGGAGCAGATGGGCTTGAAATGATAGGCTTGGTCCTTGAGCCTGTTCGAACTGTTAACACTACTCCCCTGAATGGCCGGTTTCGACGGGTTGGATTATTCACAATAAGGAGCAATTGGAACAGTCACCAAGAGAGACCTGGCAAGATCCTGGTGAGCAAAGAAATGGAAGACGACATTGAATGGGCCCTAGAGTGTTACCGGAAAAGAAAAGAAAGCGAACTCGGGCGGGACGAAGCAACCAAACTTTTTGACAAACTCGTGCATCCGAGGAAAGGAAAGAGAACCGCACCTAGATTTACGTTTGGGCCTCAGCAACGGAAGTTATTTCAGAGCGACAAGATATGTTACCCTGACGCCTTTCCAGACATGGAGGAGTCACGGAGTCGTTATCTCAAGGATGATCCCTACCTCAACGGCACCATCAGAACCACTCTGAAGAACCGTTATTTTCCAGAACTCAGACCGGAAGACCATGGGGATATTGGGAAGGTCCTCGAATGCGTCGAACAGTGGTCCAAGCACAACATGAGCTGGTGGCGGAGAGATCGGAACCTAGGCAAAGGTGAGGGAAATGGATGGTATACGTATGAGCTAGTATGAGAGCAGAAACGCGTAGGTATGGAACAATTTTCTCCTCCGATTGTCATGCAGGTATTTACTACATATTGAGAACACTAGCGAAGAATTGATGACATTATGGGAAAACTCAACTAGCTGTCAACTTTGCACGGCTATACCAAGCTGCCTTCAACGTCATCTTTTGGCTCGATGGCACATCAGAAGACAGCTTTAAACAAAGCTTTGCTATTTGTGCAAAGAGGATACCAAAAGACCAGATTCCTGAGAATATCAGAAGTCCAAAAACAGGCGATGAAGTCGATCTCACCGATATTGTGGAGCACGTGAGTGGCTCAGAAAAGATGACAATGTCGATTGGCTTTTGATCTTCGATAACGTTGATCTGGATCATACGCAAGAAAAAAGTACCGCGCGCTTATGACATTCGAAAGTATCTTCGGAGTGACCACGGCGCAGTCCTGATTACATCCCGGTTGCCCAAGCTAGGACAGCTTGGCGAATCCAAGCTCATTGAATCTGCTGACCCAGACTTGAGTAAGAAAATATTCGAGAAGTGGTACGGGAAGGAACTAAGTGAGCACCCCAGGTTACTACGAGACCCAACCCTAAAGCTGATACTAACGCGCTAATTCAGTGATGGATGATGATGCACAAAAGTTGCTACATTTATTAGGAGGTCTACCACTTGCACTCGCGCAAGCCGCTGCATATATGGGAGAATTAAACCTACATTGTCGCTTCGTATATTCGCCTATATGAGCAGCAGTGGGATGAACTCTTCCAGAATACGGGCTCCAGCCTGCTAGACTACGGTACTCGCAGCGTGTGGACGACGTGGACGATATCGTTCAACGCGATCGAGACGAGCGACAAGAACGCTGGGAATCTACTACGGCTTTGGGCTTTTCTCGACAATAGAGAGATGTGGCACAGTCTACTGCAAGTGGCCAGAAATGACCAGGAGCAGTGGCCCAAATGGCTCCGCGATATAGCATTTGACGAGGTTACGTTTTTCGATATAGCGAAACTGCTGCTCCGCTACTCTATGATCGAGGCCGGAGAGCTCGAGCAAAGCATCTATAGCATGCATCCGGTAGTGCATAGATGGATATCGCATATACAAGATGACGCTGGGAAGAGAGTGTTTCTATGGCTAGCGGTAATGTTGATAGGATTTTCGGTGCCCCACCATACGACTAAGAATTATTGGGTACTCCAGCGACGGCTTCTCCCTCATGCGGAGAGGTGCTTATGGTGGATGGGAGAATTAGAAGGAGGAGAGTGCAACGTTGAAGACATTACCATCGGTCATGCAACACATAGCTTGGGCAACCTCTACTCAGATCAGGGCCGGCTAAAGGAGGCTGAAACGATGTATGAACGAGCGCTAGAAGGCTACGAGAAGGTGCTCGGACCGGATCATACGTCGACTCTCGATACAGTTCACAACTGGGGCCACCTCTATGAGACTCAGGGCCGGCTAAAGGAGGCTGAAACGATGTATCAGCGGGCGTTGTCTGGTTATTCAGCAGCTTTAGGCTCGTCCCACGCGAAAACTCTCCTTATCGTAAAAAATATAGCATCTTTACAACTTGCAAAAGGTAGCCTCTCCCTGCAAGAACTAATAGTTAAGTTTGCTAACATTTACAATTAGGTTCATCAGCCGCGACTAAGACGTCGTTGTGGAGGAGGCTCTCAAAAATTTGGAATAACTTACGAGATAAGCTACGCAGAACCCCTACGAGAACTACGCCATCTGAATCGACGGAAGGCTGAAATGGAAGGCACATGCGAGTGGTTCTTCGACGATGATACATACTACGCCAGGCTCTCCTTAGCGGACACGGGTGCGGACAAAAAATCTCCCATTTCTGCAACTGCCCCTTCCACTGTCACGGTTACACCTGAAGCGCCAGCCCAGCAATCCCAGATTGTTACAGAGACCACGGGCACGGGAGCCACAGGCCTCACCATCACCACGGTCACGGGCATCGCGGGCACATCCACGCGCACCATAACCGGACCGGACGGAACCGGACCGGACGGAACCGTCCTCGTCCCACCTCCCATCCCCGCCCACCCCGGCTGGGAACTCTCCCCGCAAATGGCCAAAGCGATGGAAGATTATGCGATCGCAGACTCTAAGAGGCAAAATGGACGGACAGCGCTGTATATGGCGGCAGAGAATGGGCATGAGGTTGTTGTTAAGCTGCTTCTCGATACTGGCAAGGTTGACGCAGATCCTCAGGACCGGTATGAACGGACAGCGCTGCATATGACGGCAAAGAATGGGCATGAAGCGGTTGTTAAGCTACTCAGGCTTACATCCTAAGAAGCAGGCTTGGAGGACAACTCCACCTCGAGTCAGCCTTTCACAGTCTTTCTTCCTGTAAGAATTGATCTTGGTTTACTCTCCAATCTTTATTTTTACTTCCTATTGCTTCCTATCGTATTGGAAGTCCCCCTGGTCGTCGCACATCTCAACAGCAACGCCAGAAGGACCGCAATGGCAATATCACACAGAATGTATTCGTAGCAGTCAAATGTGATAGAACCTTCTCGTATATTCTGGCAGGCGCGGAGGGCTCTAGCAATAATGCTTCGCTTTGTGCTCAAGCTCTTAAATCTTTTCGGGTCCCAGGTGGTCGATATTATGTCGTGGATGCGGGGTTTGACGTGTGGCAGGGAATCGTGGATTTGCAAGACTGGAGGAATGAATGGTGTTTACTCGTTCTTTTCTCGCATCTCTTTAATCAGTCCATCCTTCGAGAGGTGCGGAAATGCAGCCGATGTGTCACAGCGAAGGGGCGTGCAATGCCACATCGCTAAACCACCCAAAAGATGGAAGGATGTTCTGTTCGCTAGACAGAATATCTAATGCACGCTTATATAGCACATGTCACAACCTGTGACACGATGTGACGGCCTGGTCATTTGTCGCAACTATATAAGACCACTTGAGCAACCGAATTGCCAGCTTCGGTTACTTGTATCCTTTTGGAACATAGCCTAGTGGTGTAGTGGTCCGCCAGCGCCGTGACAGCCGATAGTGATTGTGGGGAGCTGTGTTTCTAGATATGGTGGTTAGAACCCTAACCCTAGTTCTGGCGAACCGGAACTAGGGTTAGGATTCCTCAACCGCAACGAAGAAAAGGATGTTACCCTACAAAACAAGCACGTCGGGCTTGATAATTATACTCTATATTTCAAATATTGATAGGGTTTGTAAGTGAGAAAAGCTCGTAGCTAGAGAAGGGGGTGGGGTTAGAGTAGCTAGGTACTTGGTGTGTTTGGCCCCAGAATAATTTATTATAGTATAAATGGTAGTTGTCACGGCACACAGAATTAAGGGCCGAAGCTCCAAAAGGTTCTGATGAATGTAATAAGATTTTAAAGATGGGGAAGAAAAGAGAAGAATCTAGATACATGGGATGAAAGAGAAGGAGTCTTATATGCAATGCCCATGTGACAGATGGGATCTGGAAGCCCAGATCCCAGGTGCCAGCAGGTGGTGGCATGCCAAGCCATCACAGTAGTATTAGTATTGCATATTAGGAGGAGTGATGTACAAGCGCCCGATGGGCATGAGGTCCTTCACCTATTCCCCGAGAGAAAACCGTATAGACTTTTGTCAAATAAGTATAGTTTACTACAAAAACATAGAAACGATTTTCCAAACTAGTATGCTACACCTTCTTTCTCCTACTATTTCCGAGCCTTCTTTATCAACCTTTCAGACCTTCGAGGTATCACTACTGCTTCATCGAGGGTATCTTTCTCGAGGGTATCCCTCTTCCGTTTGCGAGAGACCCAAGCGGCATCCTTGAACACAGCAGGGCTCGCTTCCGCAGCTGTGCTGCTTGCTATAGTAGGACTCGCCTCCGTAACTGCGCTGTCGACTTCAGCTGGACTTGGCTTAGAGACGGGACCATAGCTACAAACGTAACTAAACAAACGATCTGGCATGGTACCATAGTAGCAGAAAAGGTCAACTTAGAAAAGTGTAAGTTTGAATCAATGGTTAAAGGCAAGAATACATACACATCTCACCCCTTATCAATTTTGTTAGCCGATAGCTTGTTTTGATTGATCGTGATCTCAGCAACAAGCCTTGGCTGCTTTGTATCCGGATCGCGAACGACAAGTAGCTTGACTTGTCGATAAAGCATGTTCTTATAAGTGTCGGGCCGAAAGCCAATGCTTCCTATAACCACCAATGTATGAAAGGCAAGCCGATGTCTAGGATCACAAGGTATATCGACTGCGCGTTCCCACAAAGTGCTAAGAATAAGCAGAACATCGTCTGTTGTGGCTTCGGTTTTCTCAAATGTTTGTTTGCATGAGAGGTTGAACTTTTGTACAAGAGTTGATTAAATCCACTGTGAGAAGAAATGTCAGTACACAGTATCGGTATGGGTAAGGAGGGAATCTTGTTGAAGCACATGAGTAGGCACAGGTTGGGGCAGAGGATCGGCAAGAGAATTCCTTGATTGATTTGACTGAAGAGCAGAAGGAAAGTAGGTGAATGATGAGAGGGGGACCCTCGATATATATATACATGACTGAGGTCCATGTGTGGATCGACTGCCAAGACGGTAGGCAGAGGATCGGCAAGAGAATTCCTTGATTGATTTGACTGAAGAGCAGAAGGAAAGTAGGTGAATGATGAGAGGGGGACCCTCGATATATATATACATGACTGAGGTCCATGTGTGGATCGACTGCCAAGACGGTAGTCTGCTTCAACAAATCTACCTGGATAACCTCTCCACGGGCCTTCCCACGGTTGCCAAGCAATGTCCATTGTTCGGAATCTTCGTCTGAATCTTCATTTGAATTTTGATCCCTTCTCTTCGCGAGCACTACAGCATCAGCTTGAGCTACTATATGCTTCCATACAGCAATAATAGTCACTACTGATTGAACTGTTGGTGCCTGTTTCTGTTCCTCGGTCCCGTCTTGTGACGAACGGCAGTCTGATCTGCCTAAATGGGATAGCTGAAGGTTGATACTATCAGAAGACGTTCGGTGAAGCCAAAAGGTTCACAACAAGTATGGTAGCGTGATACTGGTCTCGGTGATAATGATCAATTGACTACTGTCGAACTATCTGACAATCTGAGTTCTCCAGTCGTCCCTTTATACCTTGAGTGCCTGTCCTCATTTTGCCTGCTCACTGTGAGCACCTGTTGCCAGTGAGCACCTTTGTGCGCCTTCTGGTCCGATCCCCGTTTGGGGTTACACTGTCCTGCCTTAGCATAGCTGCTGTATCCCGATGGCTTGGTTGACCCGTGTACTCGCTTAAGTTCGTAACACGTCTATACACAGACGCCTGCATCTTGCATAGCGTGTATAGTCGGCCAGAAAGCTCTTGCAGATAGCAATGGACTTTTTCTTGTTTTGGCACACACCAAACCAAACCTTATCAGCCTCTTTTTGTGTTAATTGTAACACATCTGTGACAAATCTAAAAAGCATTAGTACGCAATATCAAAGAAAACAGCAAAATAATAAGGTACATACCTATTCCATAGACACCACGCGCGTTCTCGCTAGCCTTTGGTCTTCTTACAAAGCGAACGCTCATGTGTTGTTACCGTAAATTCGTCGACGTCGGCAAATGCTCTTCTTTTCCGTTCTTCGACGTCGCGTTCAGTCGGCGGTATCGGCGGTTTTTGTAGCTCCATCCCTTCCGTATTGCATAGGGATGGAGTGCGATCGGCACCGTGAGACTCAAACAATACCCTCTCAAGCTGCAATGGCTTACGAGCTCAGCATGTTTGGGAGGAGAAATCAATTAGAAAACTCGGAAGGAGGGTTTCATATAAAAACCAACGCAACCCTCGCAACGTAGGGGCCGTAATTCATGCGGTAGAATCAACGGGGAAGAATGGATATACAATGAATGCAATGAGAATAGGACAGAAGTTTGTTTGTTTGGTTCAGTCGGGAATCCGAGGGTAAAGACACAATTTATATCTTGAGGCCCTTCTAACTCGCCTGAAGCGATATACGTGTTGGAGGTAACGGGATGAGGCAGCACAAGTGGCAGTGAATGTGGGGGTGAATTTGGTGTATTGATTGAGTTGAGAGAGAGAGAGAGAACAGAGCAGGAAGGACGAAGTCTGTTGGAGCACATGAGTGGGCACAGGGAATTTGGGGCAGAGGATCGGCAAAAGAATTCCTTGATTGATTAACTGAAGAGCTAAAGGAGAGTAGGTGAATGATGAGAGGGAGACCCTCGATATATATATACATGACTGAGGTCCATGTGTGGATCGACTGCCGAAACGGTAGTCTGTTTCAACAAAGTCCGACGTGGTTTATATACAGGGTGGCTATGTGTGGATCGTATCCACTTAGACAGGACCCAAAGAATGGGATGGCTTCAACAATACGTACGGAGAAAAGTGTTCACCAAAGCCAACCACACCTTTCCAAAAGCCAACCACACCTTCCAGATAGATGTACTAAGTATATGGAATAGGTGTCAGGGGTAAATAAATGGCAGGGGTAAGCACCTTGTGTAGTGTATGCCTAGCCCACTCAGCTGGGCTTGGCGTAAGTGGAACGGTGCACTCGATGGCGAAGGTAATGAAAACGGTTGCAAGAAACGGCGGCGGCGTTTTTGGCTGAGTTATCCAAACCCCTGTAAAAACCTCCTCCCATAGACATGCTTCCGATTGGTAGCTTATCTATGGGAGAGCGGACGGGATCCCGAGTTTTCTACCATCTATGGTCGTATGTGCTAATTTCCTTCTATTGAAACCATTATAAAGAATGAAAGGCATTGTCAATATGCAAAACGAACATGGTCACCCTAAGTATGCTCCTTCTTTTCTCTTGTTTGAACAGAAAAATTGTCACTTGCAAAGTCGACAGCCGCACCTTGTATCATACGGGTATGCCCGCTGAGAACTAAAGCTGTTGCGGGTCACTCCTGGTAATTTGCTCAACTTGCCTTAAGGATACAACCGTGAACGCAAAAACCTCAGAATATCCTCATCAATATGAATCCAAGTCCTTCAAACCTGTCAAATTCGTCAGTATCTCGAGCCGTGACCATCTACCATAATAACTTACATGCAATGGGAATGATATATGTGGCTTCAAAGATTTGAAACAAGGTATTTTCTTTTTTATGCCGGCCGTGGAAGGCGATGTTTCGGTTGAGTGTCCGGACACATGCAGCTCGGCGTCTGCTGCATGCCATATGCCCGCAGATGACGTATGGTATTGCATCTCGGAGTTCTCTACGGGCATACCGGTATTGAGAATTGTCAACTTCTCGATTTTTTCTTTCCCTTTTCTTCTATTTCAACCTTTTTTTTTTTCCCCATAATACGCACTCCTCTCTTTCATTTCTTACTTCTGTGACGATATGGATCCCGCAACCCTCACATATTATGAGATTAGATAAGGAAGGCGGTAGAGACTGGCAGAATCTGGGCTCATCCCATATAAGGATGCACTCCAGAGCCCAGCTCTCAATCTCTCCCTCTTTTCTTCTTTAGCTTTAGTTATTTATTCATTTGTACCCAACTACGCGATACGGAACTACGTGAGCTGGTGCATCGTAACAACTTCCCTGCTTCCCACCTAATTCCCCAAGTGATAGATTCTGAAGAGGAGGACTCGGACATGGTTTTTGCTCTTCTTTCGACGAGAAGGGGGGAGGGTGTTTTGTCAGGGGCGATTAAAGTGTTTATAGTAGCAAAAGAAACGTCTTTAGTGCTGCGAAAGGTCGTTCTTCTTTCGATATCGTCGTATTTTCGTCTTCAGTTAGACACCGAGGTAAAGGGAAGAAAACAAGTCATACCCCTGGGGGAAAGATATAGACTCAGGTACTATTTATCTACATCTGAGATGTCACAGGATTACCTGTGACTGTGCCTGGCACATCACGTGCATGTGCACGTGCGCTGGTCCCGGCTATATCGCCAGACCTGCGCACACCCTTCTTCTCCTCTCCTCGTACAACTACGCATATCCAACCTACCCCCTACCCTTCGCCTTGCCCCGTGATATGAGATGACTGCCCAAAACAGTGACCTCGTTCATTGCGTAGATGCACTTACCTCCATCTCTCTAATCGGAGGGTTCTCTTGCTTGATACTCAGGAGAACCCATGGTTTAGAGCAACTCGCGAAGCAGGTCCTCTAGGTGCTTTAGCCAGTCGGTCTTGATAAGCCCAAGCATAGGTATTATGGGAAAGCATTGTTCGAAAGAATTGTGTTTTCTTGAAAAGAAGTATCATACAATGGTCTGCCAATCATGTCTGTCGGCTTAACACACCAGCCCTTCACATGTCCGCATGAGTCCAAATTCTTTCCCAATTGTTCCTGTAACAGGCTAGGCAGCTGCTTGGAGACGTGCCAAATGGAAGAAGGTACACATGCGATTCCCCCGACAGACAGGGAAGATAAACCATCCCAAAGTCTTGCAGAATCACGTGGTAATTTGAAGCAACTCGGTAAAGCAGATCCTCTGGGTCGGTAGCCAGTGTCTCTCCTGACAAGCGGAAGCATCTTACCAGCGTGCTTTTTGGTACAAAATCCAAGTTCAACGAGTAGGATTACGGACTATCAGAACCAGTTTTTATGCAGTTATAAGAATGCAAGCATTACAAACGCTCCCTTCCTACACAGCCCCTAACCTCTCACTGCAACAAACTCCCTTCCTTCGGCTGATGAGCAGCAGCGCCCATCTACAAGCTCTCTACAACAGCAAAAGAAAAACGGCCGCCTCCGCCGTTCACAACACCATACTGTATCTTTGGTTCTCCTCCTTCTCCTCCGGAGCCATTCCCTTTGTAGCGGAAGTGATCAGCCAGTTCACCAGCTGAAGCGTTACTGTTGCAACCTACAAAGAGATCATCCATTCCACCTGATTCGTTCTCCTGTTGTATAGTAGTAACGCCGCCGTCGCCATTGTAACCCAGATCACTTTTCGAGTCCGGTAACAGTGTTAGCGATGACTTTCCGTAGGGCCCTTTTTCGGGAGGAGAACTGAACGCATAGGCGAGTTCCAGCGGACTCATGGAGAAACTCCTTCCTAGTCTCCACCACCCCCAGAGCAGCACCATGGTAGCCAGCGGTCCGGCGAGGCTGACGGTTACCGCGAGGAACAGTTCCGGGATATTGGCGGCGTACTGGAGTTGTGTAAGGTGACTTGTATACGAAATCCCCTTTTGTTCTTCACGTGGGAGCGGAACGCCCTGGGAGTCATGCCCAGGGTTATTGGCTGCGTGGACAGACATGCGGAATGCCAGTTCGCGGTAGCTGTTAATTATGTCATCCATGGGGTCTAGATAGAATTGATTGCATGGAGACCGATCCGCGGACCAGTTTCCATCCCGATATTACTTGGCTCAGCACGTTGGGCCTCATATTGTTTCATTCACCAATAGTCCACACTGGGACGCGGGGATTTGCATAGCGAGCTTCGCTTTCTGTCAATGTTTAATAGGTAGGCAGCCAGTGTTGAAGCCTCGACTGCATGTAACGAACCGTCACTGCAGAGCATAGCCTACAACTGGCCGACGGCATTATGAGGTCTAGATTTGGCCTTCATCCTCAAGAGTTGCTTTTGCCGGAGAGTGGTAGTCTCATTCTGCTTGGATCCATGCATGCGTGCTTGGGGCACTGCGGAGCCTGTTGATATATTTCTGTCTTTCCCGCAGTCACATCCATGTTGTACCATTAGCGTCACAGCCGTCTCTCTCTTTTTCCTATCCACTACGCTTTCTCTTTTCATTAGGTTCATTCGAACCCTTCCTGAACCCAGACATTCTGCAACTCCCGGTTCAGGTATCTGGACCTGTATACATCATCATGGGGGATCGTCACAGATGATCACGTCTGTCCGGTGATACTGTGACGGCGATGTGGTTGAAAACCGAACGACCACAGAATCCAAAGCTCACCACCGACAAGGACGCATTGCCCCTGGTACGCCACATATATCATCCTCTGTCTGGTGGTAATCCGGAGATAATAGACTGGGAGATAGAAAAACCTCCTCTGCAAGACAGTAAGGATGTTCAGGTTTGTGTGCAGTCATGCATCTCAATAAATCCGACACTCCTTGGCGTCAAACGTGTCGTCAAAACAGTCAAGTACGACGAAAAGGAAGAGATTCTGCACAGAAATGAGCTTCTAGCGATGATCAAGTTCAATGGAGGAACGGACAAGGTCAGTAACTAGGTACCTTAGGTTTTCTCCAATTACACCGTTGGAATTCCCCATGTTAACTTTTGCTGCTAGGATCGAAAGCGTCTTTTTATAGAGTGCTTAGGTTGGTGGACGGAGGGCAAATACCTCAACATCGCGATGGAGTATCTGCCACTGGGGGACTTGCGCCACTATTTGGAAAAGAATGGGCCGTTGAAGGAGAGTGATTGAAAGCGAGTCATCTTCCAGGTGCTTCTAGGGCTTGGATTCATGCATGAGCAGGAATATACCCATCGCGACATTGCCCCAAAGGTACAACCTCCCTTATGCATCCCCTTACGCACTCCTATCACCGTGCTCTCTATTTGCTAACTTCTACTACACTCAAAGAATATCTTTATTCAGAGCTGTCCACAACCCAATAAGCCCGACGAGACATTGTCGGTCATGCTTGCTGACTTTGGCTTCTCGAAGTCGGTCAGGATCAAGCAAGATGTAGCGAGTGGAGTGAGGACCACTTGGGCATACGGAGCACCCGAGATCCAAGGATCTCAAGATTTTTGGCCGCCACAGCTGCAAGAGCCTAAAAACTTCCTGACCATCGATATGTGGTCTCTAGGGGTTACGATGTTTGAACTTCTCACTAAAAAGCTACCGTTTGGCGATAACGGAGCCGACGGCAGGGACTTTGTCAAGATGTGGGATGAGGAGGAACATTGTTGGCTAGACCCGATACCAAAGAGGAAGTGGAAGAAAGTGCGGAACGATCATCTTCCATGGTTCGTGGCACGGGAGGTTTCAACAACCGCACAGAAATTCCTATACGGACTTTGGACCGAATTTGACAAGCGGCCCACTCCTTCCACTGCGATGAAGCATGAGTGGTTCTACAACAAGACCGAGTTCAATTTCCCCCCAACCTATCTTCCAGGCGGCTATCAGTGAGTCATCTTCGGACTAAGAACCTATTTACTGGGATTATCCAAGCTTACAATTTCCAGGCAGTCGGACATCCCTGACTACAACGAGAATTACACTTCCGCTTATCGTCCCGGGGGACTCGCACGACGCCCCATCAACGGCGAAGATAGTGCTTCACACTTCTCTGGCTTAAGAAGGATACCGGGAGATACCCAGTAGGTCTAAGTCCTCTCCTAATGAACATGTGGGCTACTCCAGCATTATCCAAAACTAACTTTGACCTTCCAGGCGGTTCGGGCGAGCCTCAATAGCATCGAGTGTCGCCAGTCCTGCAGAGCTTCCAGATGCTTCTGTCAAATTGGAAGTCGCCAGTCCCGCACCGCCTCTAGTTGCTTCCTCCAAAGCTTCTTCCAGATTGGAAGTGGAGAGTTCTTATCATACACTTCTCGCGAGCGATGTATCTGCTCCTGGTCAAACTGCCCGGTCGGCTGCAAGAAGCGTACCTCAAAGCGTGTCCCGAAATTCCGACGTGGCCAAACCAGGTCAAGATGCACTTCACATATGCCCCTATACCAAGCTGTATGGCGCCGAGCGAAGCCCTTTCGAAAAGGACAAGGACTTGACGTGTGATGAAAATGTCACGTTCCTTCGCAAATCTGACCTCCTCCGGCACATGAGCGAGAGACATGCACCGTCGTCCATGGCGGTAAAGCTAATTCCAGACTATGCGTTCACCGTCGCCAACACAACTGGAGCGGAGCAGCAGACTGCGGTGCAGAAATTGTGGTGGAACGCCGTGTATGACCAACAAATTATATTGATGAAGTATCTCCTCGACAAGCTCAAATTCGATATCAATATGCTAATCTATTTTACCTCTCCCAGGGGCAAGCTTAAAGGCATGGCCCTCGGAGTGACGGCACTTTACTATGCGGCTTTTCATGGCAACAACGACATGGTCAAATTCCTCCTTAGCCAGAAAGCCGATACGCGGCCACAGGACGGGCTCGACCTCACCCCAGAGCTGATTGCTGTACGCCAGCGCCATGAATCCACAGCTCAGCTTATCGCCGAGGCAGAAGCCAAGCGAAAGAGTGAGAATAGGAATGAGGCTGAGTGCATCAAAGCCGATGACCGAAGACGCCAGGCGGCAGGTCTCCCAACGAAAGAGTCTGTATTACAGGTAGTACGGCAGGCATTACAGCAAAGACTTCCATCTAGCTCCATTTCTCCGGGGCGTAACGACTTGGGCGATGCAAAGAGGAAAGACCTGGTGACCGGTTACCAACGGGAGGCTTTGAACAGAGGTATCCAAGCACAGGGCCTGAAACGAGCTCCAGACTCGGATCTCTCAGACGAGAGACCCCCCAGCCGACCAAGAAGCAGCCACTACGACCCAGCCACCACTCAAGACCTGCTCCCCGACGGCCGCCCACCAACTCCTTCCCCAGCCTTCAACATGCACATGACCGCCCAACTCCAATCCCAAGACCTCGGCCTCGACCCCAGCCTCGCAGGGCTTGGCTTCTACGACTTCCGTCCCAAAATCGAATACGACGGCCTCCCATATCAGGGGGATCTTTCTCTTCACCTAGCCACATCCTCCTTCTCCTCTAATGGCAGCCGCTACTCGTCACCCTCCCCAATGACACCACCCCCAGGAGGATTCCCCAATGGACTTCTCGCCCCTGCCATGCGACTCGGTCAACACTCGCGTCACTCCTCCATCGGATCTCTAGCCGGTAGCTTGGAAGGGTTCAACATCGGCACGCCCACCGACCCCCCGAACATGCGCACAGACGGCCTACCGCCAACTGACGCCGAGTATTTCAATAATTCGACATTCTTGTCGTCGTCTTCGTCTTCTTCGTCATCGAATAGACCGTTGAAGGCTATGCCGCAGCAGCAGAGCCATCACGGTCAGCATCACGGGGGATTGTTGTATGGATCTAGACATCCGGGGTATGTACCCAGGGCTATGATGCAGGGTCAAGGACAGGGACAGGGACAGGGACAACAACGGGGGTACGACTATGGGTCCAGGCTGGGAAGTAGGGGACAGCCTATTGATCTTACGAAGGGTAAGCCATGATGAGAATGGGAGGGGGGGGGGGGTGGGGGGGGGGGGGGGGGGGGGGGGGGGGGGGGGGGGGGGGGGGGGGGGGGGGGACGCCGAGGGCTAGGTCGATGACGGTGAGAGTGGGGGATAGGGATGTTGAGATGATGGATTTGACGGGGGAGTGAGAGGTAGCACTGGGGGGAGGAGTAAGGTAGGTGGGAATGGTCGAAGCAGACACTTACTTGTGCACAAGGTTTCCGCCCAAGAGGAAGCAGGAATGCTTCGTGTTAATGCTCAAACATTGAAAATCAACGATTATTCATAGCATTCCCCAAGTATCCCCTTTGCAATCGATCTCGATCGGTGACCTCCATATGCCCTTCAGTCGCGATACTCCGTCTGCCCACGATCCGCACTAAACACTTGCGCATCAAGACCCAGTCGTTGACGATAACCAGTGCATTCAAGGTACAATTGGTTTGTCGGTCTTTGCATCCATATCTATCTATCTTTAGGCTGTATAGATTGGCGTCCCATCCCCAAACCTTTAATATGATGAGGAAGCTTCCGCGGATCTTCTGTAGTAATCCAATCCTCTGCGGGTTTCTTCCGTTGCTTTGTGGCTTTGGGTCGTCGTCACAGGCGGGCTCAAGGCCGAGAGGGATGCGCCCTTCCTGAAAATCTGCAACCAATCCAATCCGAAAAGTTATCGCTGCCGGTACCTAGAGGTAATCTACGAAATCGTCGACCTTTCTTTTCCAGACTTTCTTTCCGCACATATGGTGAACTTGGTCCCATCAACAAAGTTCCATCGATGCTTTCCCGTCATAAGGGCCGAGCTGCGCTTTTATCAGATGTCCTCGTATTTGTTGGCTATCCTAACGTCTTTCAGACCTGGATAAGAATCTCTGCTTGTCCTATGGAGAACCTCTTCCATATATGTATCGGCAGGACGGTTGCGGGCGTGTCGAGGATTGCGTTGCCCAACTCTACACCTTGGCTGTAGATGTTCCAGCCTATACCATGGACCATAGAAGTATATGAGGGAAAGTGAGGAGTGAGTGAGACGAAGGGGTATGTATGTGATGCAAATACCTAACCAGAATCCGAAGCCAAAAGCCAAAAGCCAAAAAAAAAAAAAAAAAAAAAAAAAAGGAGAGAAAAAATAAAAGGAGATTGTACAGTCCGGGAGTCGAACCCGGGTTGCTCGCCGCGACGACTTCTTAGGGCCCAGCAGTCGCGTTTGCGGGGCGAGAGTACTACCGCTATACTAACTGCACTTCCTTTTTGTTTGTTGATTAACACTCGGGGGGAACTAGTATATGAAGGGCTAGTGAAAGGGGCAGGCGGGGCAGGGACTGGACATAGAAGGTGCGCAGAGGCTGGTACAGGGCGGGTAGATTACATTTACCTTACGTGTCGGCGGTTGTTTGCTGCCTGCCTGCCTGGGTTTGGTGTCCGGCGGTATTCGTTACTAAGGGGCGGGATTCTGGTATGGCTGGGGAAGGATGGAAGGTACGATGAGGATGGTATTACAATCCATCCTTGGCTGATGCAAAGGATGGTGTTGTTTGCTGCAATGCCCTGACTGACCTATAATGATAGTACCAGTACAGGGTTGCTACAGTGAACTATGCACTTGTAGCTGAGCGGAGCGGAAGCGGTAGAATGTACGACAGCTGTGCTGAAGGAAGCAACGTAGTTGCAAATACAATAGNACCTATAATGATAGTACCAGTACAGGGTTGCTACAGTGAACTATGCACTTGTAGCTGAGCGGAGCGGAAGCGGTAGAATGTACGACAGCTGTGCTGAAGGAAGCAACGTAGTTGCAAATACAATAGAATGATGTTGTAAAAGAAGTCTTGGAGAGGACTCTGCTCTCAAGACAGAAGATTACAGTGGACTCTGCACTGTGAGAAAAGACTGTATTGTATTGCTTAAGTTGTGCTTGCTTACTTAAGGAGTGACTAACTGAAGGAGAGGAGAGATCTCTATATACATGGACATTAAGCATCTAGAAGCTTCTGTGAAGCTTCTGTTGAACTCTGTGATGACAAATCAGTCTGGGAGAAATACTGACTAAACTATA
>RAOO01000175.1:0-36735 GCA_009805345.1 Neurospora sp. FGSC 26628 | reverse complement strand
TTTTTTCTTTTTTTTTTTTTTTTTTTTTTTTTGTCTGTCGCTGTGGTTGCGGTGTGGTGTCGGTGAGTTCGATCGGGAAAGTCTCGGGAAGTGTTGGCTGTAGGCAGCTTGGAGGAGACCCAGGTACTGAAAATTTGAAGTTTTAGATTTATCGGATATTCCAAGTTGAAGAGTGTTGTGATTGCGACAACAAGAAGAAAGGCCCATATAGACGTTGCGAGAAACTTGTGGCACGAGCGAGACGAGTCTGAAGGACGACGCGTAGTGGGGGAAGAAGACATTGTCTCCGGAATTCGCGAGGCATATTTGAACATATTGTGATGCCCTCGACATCTGCGATTGTGCCATGGTTGTGAAAGCGAAAAAAAAGGACAATTGCTAAAGATCCTATTGTGACCCAGAATGGAGTTTATTACCATCCACAGACCCCTGACATGGATCATGAAGGCCATGACCCGACGGAGATATCCAACGCTGAATAGGCCAAGACAATAGAATCTGAGTGATCCCTTGTGTCAGAGAATACTAGAATAGTTGCGTAACAGCATTCACGGATCTTGCCCTTTTGATTTGGATCCGTCATCCGAACATCGTTCACTCAAATGTCATCGCCCCGGAGAGCCTCCGGCCAGGCACCGGACACTTCTATTATTTTCGCTCCTTCCTATTCAACTCTGTATTGATATCAAACTTACCCGACAGTTCGGTCCTGACAAGTGATAACGCGTTTGGCTCCCACAATAGTTTACTTTGCTTTTGCTGCCTGTCTGCCTGCCATATATTTCTTCATCCATTATTTGGTTTCTCTTTCTACCCCTCTTCCTCTTCCTCGACCTCGTCGCAATCTACATCAGCAAGAATAACGCGCTTTCGATAAACTCACGATAACTTCATCGCCTCGCGGCTCTTTACTCTTTCAACAAAAAGCAAATCCCACGTACAGGCGCGTCCTCTCGTCTTCAAGCAGGATTCCAAGCGCAACTTCACTCGTTCATCACCACAGGCAAACCCCCCTTTCTTTTCGCCTTCCTTTCTTGCCTTTCCTCTCTGCATCTTCACCCTCATCCGCGAAGATGTTTCACCTCACCAACCACCACCTCGCCCGCCCTTTCCCCACCTTCTTCACCCCGGCCGACCTAACCTGGAACGGCCAACCCATCGCCGCCGTCCCGCACTCGCACCGTGGTCTCGCGACCACCGGCACGAGCTTCGACCTGCTCGCTCGCCTCCGGGGCCATCTGGGCCTGGAGGTCCGCGCTGTGCCCTGGCGGCTCCAGAAGCCGGCCAACTACGCCACCAAACTGGAAAAGGTTGACCGCAAAGGTCTTTACGGTCGTCGAGGCCGTTGAGTTTGGCGGGGTCAAAAGGGGCCACAGAAAGACGACGAGGATGTTCACCATTCTGGACGAGTTTGAGAGGCCGTTTGAGGTGAGGGTCGGTACGAAGGGAAATACGTGTACTTGTTTCGAAAAGGTGAGTCTGACCTGGTCCTCTCTTGCTGCGTTAACGTGATGTGCGCTTGATTTTCGGTGGAGTGACTGACTTGCCTCTTCTTCTTTTTCTTGAGCAGCAGCCTCCTCGAACCGACGGCGTCGTTTTGACGTGCGAGCACTTGCTGTGTGGGTTCCCCCAGTGATTCTTCCACCCCTTCAATCCCTTCCATCCCTACCCCATCCCTTCCCGTTATGACATCACGCCTTTCGTCTCAGACACTAATCATTCATTGCAGACGTCCTCCGCCACGTCCTCGCCTGCCCTGCCCCGCTCCTCTGGCAAGGCTCCTTTCTCCCCTCCAAGATGGAGGTTATCATCACCAACTCGCCGTTCGCCACAATCCTCGACCGGTCCGTGGGCTGCTGCGGCCACAGGCAGAACCAGCAGCAGGGGGTCTGCCCGCCCCGCGGCCGCGACACTTGCGCTCGCTGCTTCAGGCAGTGCAACTTGGGCCAGCACCCGCAGCGAGTCTGCCAGAAGTGCTGGTGCAATCGCTTGCACTTCGATTGCTTTGGGGGGAGAGAGGGGGCAGTGGGTGCGGCCAGTGCGGACGAGGCGTCGCCCGTTTGTTTTGCTTGCGAGTTCCCAGATGCTTGGCATCTTTGGGGGTCGGCGTTTGCCAACACCGTCGCCGCGGAGGGTTCTGTGGGTGCGGGTGCTGGGGGCTTTGCGGGAAATCTGGGGGCACTACCCTTTCACGGGGCAAACCATGACAATGACAAATAACTGGGCATCACCAAGGGCTCTGCGGGTGATGTCCAGAGCTTGAAGGCCGGTGTGGCTGGATGGTCAAGGAACCTAGGTAGTTTCTAATGTCTGAGGGCTCGGAGGTGGAAGCTGCCACGAAGGCTGAAGCTGGATTATTGAGAGAGCAGGGCAAAGCAGAAAGGGGATGGAGGACGAGAGCACATTTTCGGATGGTTGAGTGGTGTGAGTATTGGAGATTGATCGATTTGGCTTGGATGAGGGGAGCGGGGAGTTTTGTTGAGTTGAGATATTTTCATTGACCGATACGAGTGAGAAGACAAGAGGTTTGCTGTGTTGAGAAGATGGGGTCGGAGAACCTGTGGAGTGCTTGGAGGAATTTGCAGGGCGAATCGTGCAGTAGCGAGCGGTGACTCTGCTGCTTGTGCTTTCAAGACGGAAAAGGAGAGGAAGGAGCCACTGGTTAATCTTTCGCAGGGGAAGCCACAAGGCATGTGAGAGGGGGAAATTTGCTCGGTCAAGAAAGAGTCTATCGGAATGGCCGAGGGACATCATTCACCGAGGTGAAGAATCCAAAAAGGGAAAGATACATGTCCATGTACTACTCATGTAAAGCATATTCTGAGGCAGGACTCTTTCAAAGTCCAGGCCCACGATCTCCGTATCTATCGTCAAAATGAAATTTTGGCGTCCCGGCAGCGAGGAACTACCACCGCCAAGGCATTACCTTGGCCTATACATCCACCCATCTTCCCCAATGATACTTGACCAAAGCATATTGTCCGCCGGCGTTTTCATGCACCCACACCGCAAGCTTCCCGACGGCATTTCTATGCACCCCGGCTATGACACGGACGGCCCGCATGCGAAGGTCGTTGCGGACGGGTATTAAACTGACATGTCAGTAGGAGGCTACATACGCTGCAAACGTTTTTTTAGGTGGCTGTCATTGCGGAGAGAAGCGATCGCTACCTACAAGGAATGGTATACTTTCTTCATCTTTGCCAGTTAGATCTGGGTGCGATACTTGGGGGGGATGGGCTCACTCGTTGATATGTGATCAGTTCCTGTTCTTAAAACCAATCCTTGTAGGCCAGATTCTTTGGTACAACCACCTCGCCAAAGATCCAGACCTTCTAAACGCCTGCCGAGCTGAAACTTCGTCCAAGCGTCATGAGGCCATTCAGGCTCGACTAAAGTTTGTCTTGGTAGCCTTTACGTACAGAACCAAACTAGGTCTGGGTATATTTGCTGGCCTCGAATTTTCCAAAACTGATGCTGACCCTGTATAACCGTATCCTCCTATCAAGACGGTGCTTGGGTCGTTTTTGTTACATCGTTCAGTCTGTGCCCATCTTGGTGTTGAAGTTGTTTATGCTGATGTTGACCTTGGCAGCAGTAGTCTGTTCATCTCCAGACGTTGGCTCGCAATGACGGCTGGGTATGTGATGTGGTGTTGAAGTGTTGAAGACAAGATCTCCTCCATGTAGCCGAAGAGAAGGGGGGACTGGGGGGAAATATCTGTATAAAAGACCTGCCTCGTCTGTTCCCTTCCCATCATCATCACCTTCTTCATCTTGATCCAAAGTTTCTCATCAACAAAACAAGCTCATCACCACCGCTTCAACAGCCTAGCAAACATGCAGTTCTCAGCCCTCGTTACCGTCATGGCCTCCCCTTTCCCTCGCCTCCGCCTACACGCCCACCAAGCCCAAGGAAAACGAGTACAAGGACACTGCGTAGTAGGTACACCTGGCTAGCCCTCTCTCTCTCCCTCCTTCAAAGTCAACCGAACTCAACCTCCAATACTTCCTGATCATCCTCATTCCCATCCATTAACATCCAATTTCCTGTACCACAGCAAAAACCTCAACTACTCCCACGCCAAATTCGGCCTCGGCGACGTCCCCATCGACGACACCACCAACTCGGTCTACTTCAACCACGGCACCACCGACGTCGGCAAAAAAAAAAACGGAAGATGTGGGTCGCCAGGAGCGAAAAGACCTCCAACGGCGGCAGCTACACGGGCACCCGTCTGGGCTCGGTCCCGCTCGGCGACAACGGCAACTCTGACGAGGGATGTGTGAACATCAACAATGTGTTTAGTGTGAGAATTAAGTGTGTGCAGAGCACAAACCGGGGTTAATTGGGTTGCATGGTTGGGGGGTTGCACATACCTACTTTGGAGGTATGAGGTCCGTCTCGATGAGGTATTGGACGGGTGGGATGTGGTGAAAAGGTGATAGGGGGCAGTGATGGGAGGATTACGCAGTGGACGAAGAAAAATGGATTTGGTTAGCTCTACAAACATGTCCTGTCATTGATATCGCGAGTTGATTGTGCCGGGTTGTTGATGTTCTCGTGAATCCGTCCATCGGAAGCATGGGAAACGGAACAAATGACTCGCCACTGACTGCTCGTGTCTTAACGGGCAAATGCAATCAAGTAGTACATGGAATTTCGCCCTCGTTCCACTTCTTCCACCTTCCCTCTCGGCGAACTGACTTCGCGCCTTCTCTCTTAACAGTTGACACCACCGAATGTCATCGCAGAGCCGGGCGAAATTCTAGCCAAGGACAACTCCGCGCCTTCCCTCCACCTTAAAAGGGGCCGATCTTGATGACGGAATCACAATTTGATCATCGCCAGGTATCCGCCCGCGTCTTGCACCTTCCCCCCTCTTGCAACGAGAATGGATTCTTGAGAAGGGTGCTCGTAATTTGAAGTCTGTTTCTTTCCATGCACTTCCATTCTCAGGGAGTCCCGTCGATTCTCCTGCCCACTTTGGGACTCTTTCAGTTTTCTCGGTCCTCTTTCAGTCGTCTCGACGATCTCCTTCGCGGTTGTCTTTCAGGTTTCAACTCTTTCGCTACTCCGAAGTACCAGCGCTCCGGCTTTCAATCTTTGATCAGCGTCCCGACACTATTTCCGCCCGCGTCATTTTGCTTCACCGACCTCCGGCTCACGCTTGTCTCGACAATGTCACTGCCATGGCTACTACCGGTGGTCGACCCCTCGGAACTGCTGCCTGATGAGACGAAAGGGGAGGATTATGATGAGCTTACGTTGTGGAAGCAGTGTAAGCTGCGGGGCGTGGAAGCTTCTGTGAAGAAAGAGGGAGACGCTCTCAGGATCCTGAATGGGCAGAAAAAAGATGAAATACGATGGATTGGTGTCCCCTACATTCCGGGCGTTAGTGGTGCCACCCTTCCCCGTGGAATGCTTGAAGCGAAGGCATTCGCATCATTGATCAATTCCGTGGAGAAGCAAAGCATGCAGGTTCTTCGGATCGAGAGTGTGAAGTGCCAAGCAGCTCTAGATCAGAGATGGTGATTAAGATGTCAGACGCTACTGTCAGAATTCAAAGGGCAAAACATTGCAGCTGTGGTTTTGAGGTTAGTCATTTGTCTGAGAAAAGTGACCGTTCGAGCAGAAATGGTTAACGTATGCATCGAATACAGCTCAGCGTTGGTTTTAACACCTGCACTCATATACTCTGTCAGTGCCTAAGAAATCCTTTCATCGACACAAAATCACTAACCTTGGTACCTTCAGACCTGGAAAAGTATGTCTTGAAGTGCCCCGAGGAGCTTCATACGAAAGCTTTCCTGATGGAGTGCGAGTGGAAAGAGTATTTTTCGAACGCACCGCTCGCCTTCAGGCCCCAGATACTTACAGAAGGCCAAGCCCTGAGCCACACGATCACCGACAAGGAGTGCCAACTCTGCTTCAAGGAAACCGAGAACAGCGGCGGCATTGTTAAATGCAAAGTATGCCAACGCGTTGCGCACCAGCAATGTCACGACACCTACCGCATGCGCAAAGCACCATGCGAAGGAGACACTGGGTGCCCACTGTGCTGTCCGCAATGCCCATGGAACCCCATCAATCGAGAGTTGAAGGCTGAGCTATATCCCGTGGAAATGAAAGAGGAACCAGGAGTTCCTAGAGAAAAGCCAGTGACCATTGGTGATGTCCCGTTAACAGCAATGGTGCGGAGGAACCGGATGTTGGAGAAGATGCGCAAGCTCCAACGTCGACTCCGTCGAAAGCCGGTCAGTCGTGCCATGTCGGCCCTACGTTACGAGAGGCTCGCGGGAAGGATCGGGCGAAAGGGTGCAACGTACAGAAGAAACAAGTTGGCCGTGGTAGTAAAGAACGTTCTCAAGTCAGAATATGCGCGACCGAAAGATGAGAACAAGGCTGCCGTCTTCAAGGAGGAGGTGGGGTCCCCGGTGAGAATCATCAAGGTCGAGAAAACGAACAAGGTGAAGTCTGAGCCGGTGATCATTAGCTTGCTTTGAAATTGGGGCTGCGTGCAGGGGCTGTAGGACACACGGGGGATGTTGACGTTGGCCGTTTCGTGATATTTGTCTTGTAATCTGTGTGGCTGGTAACGGCAGGTTCGATTTCCGATGGAAGGTATCCGGTTGATGGAGGAAAGTAACGTCATGTGGTGGAACTTGGTTTCATGGTGTTTGGTGGTAAAATTTGTATTCCATGTCAAAGCGGGTATCTCATGTTAAGTTTAAAGCCTTGTGTACTGTAATATGTAAAAGAACTGTGAATGTTGAATGTTGAAGGTTGAAGTGAGTGCTTCCGACATCCGATCGCTGATATGTGCAATGCACGACGGTAGTCGGTGTAACCTCAGGAAAAGGGGGGTTTTCTCTCCGTGTTGTCTCACCAACACTCCCCAGCTCAGCCCCTCAGCAAGCCAAGCAGCGCACCAGCACCGAAAGCCGCTCCGATGGTCAAAAAGCTCGACGTGGACAGGAGCGAGATACCGCTGATACCGTGACCAGAAGTGCACCCGCCCGCCATCCTCGAACCGATGATCATCAAGAAACCACCCAATCCCGCCGCAACCGGCGACACCGCGACCTCCGTAACCTGGCCGAGAGCAGGGTACGCAACCGTCAATAGCTTCGCGCCCAACACGCAGCCGCTGACGAACAACAAGTTGTTATACCTCTGCGGCAGCGACTTGCCCTTGAAGATACCCCAGAACCAGTCGCCAACCTCCTCAAAGCTCGTCGAAGTACCAACCATATTCTTCCTCAACAACAAACTGAGCAGTTGCGCACCAGCAATACACAATCCACCCACAACAGGCGAGATCTTGGCCTCCGGTCCAACACTAGTCCACAGCGCAGTGGAAACCACCACGCTCGCACAAATAGCCTCAAACGCCACCAACACGCTCGACTTGGACACACCCAGATTCTCATAAACAGTCTTGGTAAGCTCCTTGTCCCCGCCCCTCGCCTTGGCTTCGGCCTTGGCCGCCGCGTTGCGGCGGGCGATCCAGGGACCAAGGAAGCCGGTGAAGACGATGCCGCCGATGATGCTGCCTTCGAGAGCATAGAAGCCGGAACGGACGCCGGTGCCGATTTGAGCGAATACGGTACCCGGGCAGGCGCCCGAGAGCATCATGCCTGTGCCGAGGAGGATGCCGCCGAGGAGGTTGCCGTCGTAGCGGGAGAAGAGGGAGATGGAGGAGAAGGAGCGCGGTGGGAGGGGGAAGGTGGAGGGGGAGAGGGATTGGAGGAGGTGGACTAGGGCGCTGTGGGGGTTGTTAGCTGGGAGCGATGTTTTTTTTTTCGGGAGTGGCAAGGATGCAAAGTGAGTTTTTTTTGGGAGGAGGAGAACTTACGCGCTGCTGGCCGCCGCAGTAAGGAAAGCTTGCATCATGTGCCAGTTCTCAAACTTGAGTTGAGAGACGATGACGGAGGGCTGGTAAACGCCCGAAGCCGTAAGGGCCGCGCCGAAAGCGGCGCCTGTGACGAAAGTGTTCATGTTGTGTTGTTTTGTTTCGTATGTAACACTCAAAAGTGTATTGGTGTAAGATGGTTGGTTGGTTGGTCAGAGATTCACAACCTCCTTTGCGAAATATGGCGAAGCAACACACTGATGAATGAGCTTGAACCAAAAAGAGAGAGAACAGACCTGGAAAGGGAAAGAAGAAAAAGAGGCGAGAGATTTTTATGATACATTCATCCAGAGTGGAATAAAAGTGCTCCGTATCGGCGTCCTATTTTATAGCGTGACACTATCACAGCGGGAAAGCGATGATCGGGAGTCCACCTTTTTGCTGGCCGGGATGTGCTCGCCGATGAGGGCATTGCGGGCACCACGGGCGCTACGGGCACTAAACAGGGGTGGGCTTGTCTTCTGCATAATTGTGACATTTGGGAGCAGAATTAGGCGATTTTTCTTTTTAGCAGACGGTTGTCGGGATTCGGGACTAATAAGCGCTAACTGGGGCTAACAAGTCAACGGTCCGAGCTGCCGGGCCTACGTTAGTGCTCGGTAAGTCTCCGATCGGTTTAGCTGGGTCTCGGGCTGGGTCAGGTCGCCGGGCCGGCCGTGCTCTTCCCGATCCTCCCTTGTCTGGACTGGCGAACGAAAAGCTTGTCCGAACGTTTGCGGACGGAAACATTTCCACAACTCCACTGTCTTGGAACAGCTTCCCTGGCTTCCTTGAAGTGTTCTTTGATGCCGATGTGGCTGGCTTGGTGCCTTGGATGAACACTTAAAATCCAACGGAAACCTCAATGATGTCTTGGATATGTGATAGAAGCCATGAAGATGCATATTTGTGGCATGTAGACCATGATGTGATGATGCGAAGGTAATCAAATAACCAAGAGCGGGCTGATGGTTTTTGCTTCTTCTTGTCGTGGTGTCTGACACTTTACACACCTCCTTGCGCCAACATGTCATGGTCTTGATATGTCGTTGATACCGAAACCGGCAAAGCGTGGCATCGCACCTTTCACAAAGGGAGCCACTGGAGATGACCATGGGCACGGGGGCTGGAGGGCCAAGAGACTGCATGTCTCTGATAGCAACGTGCTTCGCACGCGGGGCGCACGTGCGAATGGTTGATGGTTGAGGGTGATTAGAGGAGACTCAGCCAATTGCCGGTCTCCTGGATTTTGAGGCTGAGACATTGGAATATTGATCACGAACAGAAGGGTGAGAGAACATTGGAATGAAGCATCTGTGCGCGGTAATGCGGATAATGCGCGGCAAGGTCCAAATTCATTGAAATAAATGCAGTCGATGGTGGTCGGCGATCTCGTTTGGAGGTGTGGTGTTGTTGAAAGGGGAGAAAACAACCCCCCGGAAACCCCGACTTTGCCGTGCCCGCAATGGCCGGGTCGGCCTCCCGGTGGAGCCCGTTCAATTCGATTCGCTGAGAAATCAAAGGCAAAAATTCCCCGGGAAATGTTCTGGACGGCGACCCCACTATTTCCCGCCCGTCATTCGGGAACCTCCACAACGACACCTCCTCTCCAACAACATCGCCTAAAGACCCCTTTTTCTATCAACATCCCTTGTCCTCAAACATCGTCGCCGTCCACTAGAACCATACTGGAACATTGCATCCGGGGGGCGCGCTCCAGGCGGCGCCGGCGCAATCACAATCAGCCGCATGGACTACCTATTGAATCACCCTCCTCCCTCGCTTATTGGATCGTTCGACTTCGATTTTCCCATCAGCCCATTATGACCTACGTGGTATCTCATATCTACCCCCATAACCCTGAGGTCGCCGGAGCCATGGGATAAATGGGTCGATTTATACGCAATTGCTCACAAGCTGCACAAATCTCACGAATCAGTTGAGTCGCCGTGGAGCTCCCGGGGACCAAAGTGATGCTATTCGGGGATCTGGGGAAGTACAAAGGTACAAAGCTACTCACCGGGTACCTATTTTGACTACGACTCCAATGGTTTGACTTTCGCGATGCTTTTGAACTGCCCATTCTGTCGTCATCAAAAGCTTCATGAGGGGTCGAAGGAGTGGTGGCGGCGATGTGATGAGAGTCGCTTGGCACTTAGGTACTCAGAGCTTTGTCAGTCGCGGCGAAGTCATTTAGATGATGGCGACGAGGAGCTGGCGGGCTTGACAAGCGAAGGCGAGGTTTGAGCCCGGGCGCTCGGATGTGGTGGACCGGGCACCAACTGCTGACCATGGATTTTGACAGCTCCGGGCAAGTCTCACGTCATCAACCTATCACGGGGAGGATCTTTGGTCGCCGATGAGGTCGGCCATCAGCATGAACGGATTTACGCATCGTGGAGTGACAATCGGGGTCCATGCTAGAGTTGCTTCGCGCGGCTACCCCAGACTGGACGGCGTCGGCGACCCATCATGGGAAACATCCACGGCGACCTGTTCAGCCAGTGTGTGGGGACGCTTTTTTTTCTCCCCTGGTGGACACCCACGTGTTGATCCAGCTGGATAGTGGCCTAGTGGATCTCGAGTTTTAGATGAACACCGGCAGCTTACCTATGCCTTATGCCGCCATTTATAGGCAAGGGACAGTCGGCGACTACTTTCTATGCCTTCACTGGTCTTTACAAGGATGCCTCTCACGAAGGAGATCCCCTATTCGCAGATTGGATGGGCTAAGGCACCTGCTTTGAACTCAAGAAACACCAACAGCGTACATCCTCGCCGAGTGGCAGTTACGGATATGCGGGCTGGTCCCTTCCGCCCTGGACGGGATAGCCTGGACGGCGACCTGTTAGGCGAAGTGTCAAGGAAGGATGTCCGTTTCTGTGGGCATCCACGTCCTTAGTACCCAGTCCATTATTAAGGGACCTCGAGTCTCAGAGATGAACACCGGTATGTCTACTGCAGGGCATTCTCAATCAGGTTATCCGATTTGCCCTACTGCCTTATACCGCCAAATATAGGCATGGTAAGTGGAATGGTCGGCGACCACTTCGAATACGTACCCTCTTGAGGTCTTTGTGTTCCAAAAGAGGTCCCCGACTCGCCGATGAGTTCGGCTTTCAACATGAGGTTACGCGGACAACGTGCATCGTCGCCGAGTATCTAGCGGCCCATGCCATGCTGAAGTGGTCCCCGACACTACCCCGGATTGGACGTTGTGGACAGAGTGGACGGCGACCTCTTTTTTCAACGAGTTTCAGAAACGTACTTTTTGTTGTGGACTCACACGTGTTGACCCAGCCCGTCAGACCTGTCAGAGATGGACACCGGCTGGTCCATGCCATCCATGGTCGATCCCCTTATGCCGTCTATTATTGGCATGGTACAGGTCGGCGACCACTTTGTTTACATCCCTTACAGCGTTGTCCAATCACCGAGGAGACCCCTTGCTGACCCAGGTTCGCCAGGGAGTCGGGGACCAACATAAGGATGCACCGTCCGGCGTATAAACGAGGTTCCCGTCGAGTGACGGTCTGGACCTAATTCAGGGAAAGGGATGGTTGAGTGGCCGACTACCGGGATCCGTTCCGCCCCGTGCCTCCGAATTCCGGGCCGGGCCGCCGCGCATAGAAGTCCACCCGGCGATTGTCCCTGGAGACGGGTTCGGTGACCTAGTCACGGTGGGCACAAGGTTTTTGTTGGATCTGAAATTGACAACACACTTGGGATGAACCTCGTCTCAACTTGTTTTTGTTCTCGAATCTGGCATGAATGATCCCCCTACGAGCAAGTCAAGCAGTCGGCGACCCCTTCTCAGCAATGGATGCGCCACGAAAAGGGTTAACAACGGCTGGCAAGAGATGGATGACGTCCGGCGACCAAAATACTGCTATCTACCTCTCAACCTCACCGTTCCCAAACGATACAAATGAACTTGCACAATAGTCCATCAATCATCGCAATTACTAACAACTCGACAAACCACGCAATTATCACCCATCGAAATCTTCCACAACAGCCTTCCAACCCATCCATTCAAAATGTCCTCACCAACCCCCCTCGAACCCCTAATCCACCCCCTCTTCGACCCCTCAACCTCAACATTCACCTACCTCGTCGCCTGCCCGTCCACCCTTTCCGCAGTCATCATCGACTCCGTCCTCGACTTCGACCCTGCCACCTCTCTTATCTCCACCACCACCGCCGACTCCCTCCTCGCCCTCATCCGTTCGCAAAATTACAAAATCGTCAAGATTTTAGAGACACACGTGCACGCCGACCACCTCACTGCGTCTCGGTATTTGCAGACGAAACTTGCCGCTGATGAAGCGAATGGGGGCGTGAAGCCCGAGATTTGCATAGGCAAAAGGATTGTGGAAGTCCAAAAAAGGTTTGCGGACAAGTACGGGATTCCGAGAGAGGAGTGGGAGGGGGTGTTTGATAGGATGTTTGAGGATGAGGAGGAGTTTAGTGTGGGAGAGTTGAAGGGGACGGTGAAGCATTTGCCGGGACATACGCCAGATCACGTTGGGTATTTGGTCGGGTGTAAGTTTGTTTTTTCTTTGCTTTGTTTTCTGCTTTGATCAAGGCTTTCTGTCCTTGGATACTAGGAGTAGTTGATGCTGACGAAAAGCGACAAAAATGAACAGCCAATATCTTCTGCGGCGATTCCCTCTTTGATCCCGAAGTTGGGTCCGCGCGGTGTGACTTCCCAGGCGGCAACGCCCACGAACTGTACGTCCCCTCTCCCCACCCCCCTCAGCCCCCTTATCCCAAGCCAAGCTAACACACACCCCCCTTCTCTCCCCAGATACAACTCAGTCCAAACTCTCTTCTCCCTGCCCGCCCACTACAAGATCTACACAGGCCATGACTATCCCTCCGCCGACTTCCGCTCTCCTCAACCCTACACCACGGTCGCCGACCAGAAGCGACTGAACAAGCACCTGAAAGACGGCACAACAAAGGAGCAGTTCGTCAACTGGAGACAGGAGCGCGACTCCGGACTGGCGGAGCCGAAACTCTTGCACCAGGCGCTGCAGGTTAACGTGCGGGCGGGGAGGATGCCGAGAGATGGGATGCTGAAGGTGCCTTTCAAGATGCCGGGAGGGAGGGTGGAAGTTGTGAAACGCTGAGGCTCTTGGTTGAGTACCTGTACTTCTGCCGATGGTGGATTCAAATAAAGGTTACTTGCGCCTCTAAGGCTCTCAGTGCCAGCCAGAGTCACGGAGATGGGACCATAATTTTAGGAGTCGGAATTGCTTGTTATAACCAGCGGCGTGCCTGGAGAGGTCTCCGTTTTCTAGCTGCAGGTTTGTTGCGCTGATCAAAGTGGTGACAGGAAACGAAAATACCCAAAGACCCAAAGCCAGGTTCATATCCGCTCATCGCTATCCCTATTCCTTTTCGCTGTCGTTACTCATCGATGTCAACCCATTTTTGTTCCCCATGATATTTATAGTATTTCCCAGCTTTCATGAATTTAATCCTTTCTAATTTCGATTCAAGAGGCTCTTGGTCCATCTCCTCTTCGCCTGATTCGTAGTCCCCTGACAGTGGCGGTCCATCTGACTGCGTCCACTCTTCCCACTTCTGTTTATCCTTACACACGGCGCATTCTTTCGAATCAGTTTTAGGATGTTGCAAATCTATGAAGTTGGCCTTAATCGTAGGCATATCCTTTTTGCGGCAGTCTTCGTGGACCAAGTTCCCACACCCATGGCAGGGCCGAGCGCAATTGCCACGCCTTATCGGCCGGAAGCAGTTGAGGCAGACCAGCAGTTCGTCTTCTTTGAGGGTATAGATGATCACTTCGGTTTCGTGTGAGATCCGGTCTAGGACTTGGCGCCAGTCTTCGTTGGGAGATTTGGCGTTCTTGAGGGCCTGAGCTGGGTAAGAATGGGCGAAAATATTATCGTATTCGTGTCGAGTGAAGGCATCACGGTACGGGAGTTCTTCCGGACAGTTGAGGATAAAGCGTAGGACATCTGTACAGCAAGACATGTGAGTGCCAAGTCCTCTGAGACAGGATGCCTGCTTTCTCCGGCCGAGGAAAAACTCACAAATAATATGTCTGCAGTATTGAGGCATACGTTCGCCCTAAAATTGGCACACCCAGTCAGTAAGTCTGTCACAAAGGGAGATGACGGCAGAGACTCACCGAGTTAAAGCGGCAAATGCAACTACAGCCCTTCAGTCCAATACGTACGGCATTATGAACCGAAACAACGCTTGTGCTCTCCTCCTAAGACCCGAGGTGAAAAACCGTCGTCAAGCATGATGCATCGGGGACTGTGCGAGGTCTTTTCGCGCGCACGAGAGTGTAGGAAGAGCTTTCTGCTTCACTCAGCCAGTCGTCGTAGAGCTCCGAGTTTATCCAATCGTACAACGCATGCGAACCCGCATCGCGGTAGGGCAGGCCGTAGTGTTTCATCAAGGTATTCATAAGTTCGACTTCATCTTTTATGCTACCCTCTTCGTCATCAATTTCAAGTTCGAGCATCCTACATATCTTGACGAGACCGGCCGCGGCCTCATTTGACCACTCGTTGATGTCATCCAATGGACGCCAGTTTGGGGGGAACGAACGCTCCTTGAACGGCATGACTGTTCGTGTTTGCGTCGGGGACGACACGATGCGTGAAGATAGCTGCTGGCTGGCGGACTCGGGGAAGGATGGTCGAAATGTTGATGTGGACGTCAAAGCTGTGTGGGAGGACGTGATCGAGAGGAAGGGTTGGTACTCAGGCGGCAAGAAATGAACAGCTATATGGCTATACCGATGTTGAGTTGTGAAATGATAGTGTGGCGGACAAAAGTTGATGAAGGAAGACAGATAGAGAAAAACTGGCCATGATCAGCTGGGAGATTTCATATGGGAACCAAATGCCCGCGGCGTCGTACCTGCCATCTCCCCCCACCGCCAACATAAACGCCGGGAAAGCTCACACCGGCATCACAACACCTCGCATACCTTCCTTTTTTGCCTGACCACTTCGCTTGCGCTTGGCCGACTGTAACCCACCTGCCCATGGATACCCGAACACTACAGATCGAGTTCGAGCTAGCAGAAGGAGCCCTCGCCAACCCTACCAAACACTGCGAGTCATCATCGTCACAACCAACTCCCCTTCCCAAACAAATACAATATCGCACCCTCTCTCACCTTCCTCCCCCATTCGCTAGGTATTTGTACATGTTGAGAAGGTCAAAAAAAAAAAAAAAAAAAAAAAAAAAAAAAAAAAAAAAAAAAAAAAAAAAAAAAAAAAAAAAAAAAACCATAGCGCAGTGACCACCGGTTTCAACGCCTCTCGGTAAAAATCGATGCAAGGAAGCCTCACCAACACACCCACGAGCTGCACTTCCCGGACACTCGACGATATCTCAATCATCAACCTTCCAAAACGCACCAAACCTTGCACCTTCCATAACTTTATTCATCTAGCAAATCACATCATGCATTTCACTTCTTCAGACCCCCCCCGCAACTACCACAATCCCATCCCCCAAAACCCCTAACCAGCACCTCCCCTTCCATGCATCCACTACCAAACTCACTGCACACACTCCCGCTAATCAACCCTTCAACCGAGCCGAAACTCCAACAAAGATCATCACGGGCGTGTGGCTCAGTTGGTAGAGCGTTCGCTTAGCATGTTTCTGTTCTTCAGCATGCGAAAGGTCCTGGGTTCGATTCCCAGCTCGTCCAATTCCCTGATCACTTTCATCTCCATTCCTTCAAGGGCGTGTGGCTCAGTTGGTAGAGCGTTCGCTTAGCATACTCAACTGTATGCGAAAGGTCCTGGGTTCGATTCCCAGCTCGTCCAAAAGGGAGGTGCTGTGGTAAGATGGGATTCTCTTTTTGATTTCTTTTTTTCCTATTTCTCCTTGGCTAGATGTCATTCATTCAGTGCTGAGAAAATACCGTTCGGGAGGTCTCTTTTTGCCCGCCCGCCCACTGTTTTCCAGGTTGTGTGGTAGATGTTGTTGTTGTTCTTCATTGATCTGCCGAGACTATCATCAGCTCTGGTCCAACCGACACCTCCTCTCATGATGACATCTCCCCGGCCAGTGGTGTTCACAACTTACTCTCCTTGTCCTTCCCATCAATCAATACCACCAACTTCCCAAACTGCTTCCCCTCCTTCATCTCCTCAAACAACTCATCAATCCCCTCCAAATTATCCAATCCCCTCACCACCTTGCTCACAACCGGCCTGATCCCCTTCTCCCTCACAAACGCCACCATCTCCTCAAACTCCTTCCTGCTCCCCATCGTCGACCCCTTCAACTCCACATTCTTGAGCACAGCCTGCATCAACCAATCCATCTTCGGACTAACCGTCATCCCATAACTACTAATCACCCCTCCACTCTTCAACAGCTTCACACTCCGCGCCACCACGTCCCCACCCGCTCCATCCACCACCGCATCCAGATACGGCCTGTCCTTGGGTAACTGCTTAAGCAGCTGCTTATCCCAATCCTTCTCTTTATAAATAACCCCGCCCCTAGCACCCATTTTCTTCGCCTTCTCAATCTTTTCAGCGTTCCCCGAAGTGACAAAGACGTTACACCCCATCGCCACAGCGAACTGCAGTACCTGCAATGCAACACCGCCACCAATACCCGTCACCAAGATATTCTGCCCCGGCTTAGCCTGCGCCTTGGTSACCAAGGCCCTCCACCCCGTCAGCCCGACCAAAGGCAACGCCGCGCCCTCAGCAGCACTTAAATGCTCCGGCGCGCTGACTGCTTCCGCCTCGGGAACAACAATGTACTCCTGCGCCGTGCCCGCGTCCGTCAACTGAGACGCCCCAACGACCGTGAAAGGCTGGTTCGGATCATCAGGTCCGTCAGGGGAGGAAATCCATCCGCGGCTGGGGGTGATGAGAACGGGTTTGCCGACGAGGCTGGACGCAGAGGCGGATGAGACACTGGGGCCAACGGCTTCGACGACGCCGTACCCGTCGGCGAGGAAGGGGCGGTCGAAGGAGATGCCGGGGTACAAGTGTTGGCGGATGAAGAGGTCGCGGTGGTTGAGGGCGCAGGACCGGAGGCGGACGAGGAGTTCACCTGGCCCGGGAGTGGGTTTGGGGATGGTGTTTAGTTGGAGGCTGAGTGTGGATTGTTAGTGATAAGGTTGAGATGGGGGGTTGGAGGTGATGGGGATATGGGGAAAAGGAAGAGAGGTGAGATGAACGAGAGGGGAAGGATGGAGGGGGGGGGGAAGAAGAAACTTACGGGTAGTAAACCTGCCCTGGTTTACCGTCGATTTTCTTGACGGTTAGTTGAAGAGGCATCTTGGCGCTGTTTATGTGTTGTGTGTGTTCTTCTTATGAGACCAGATGATGAGCTGTTGGAAAATGAAATGGCATGAATGAGTGAAGAAGGATTTGAAGAGATCAGACAAGTTTAAATGAGTCGTGGCATCCGGGGAACCGGATGTTGTCAACTTTGTCTTGAGCCTCCCCCCGGCCCTGCCATCGACCATGGCCGCCCCCACTCTCCCCCGCATTCGTTGCCGGACCCAATGATGCAACTGCCTCGGCCCGCGTGTGATGGCCCCTTGTTTGATCCGCCGTGGTGGAGCTGCCAGTTGGTGCGGATCTACAAGTACCGCGTCGGGCTTATTCCCGATCGTCACCGGGTTTGTTGGAGACTAGGACAATATCCACAGATTCAAGAATCAACATCTTTCTTGACAGAGAAATCTCTTGCAGACATAAGTTTCGCTTAGAAGGTGTTTTTCGACAACAAATTTGACAAATGCTTTGTGAATTAGCAACCAGATCACCCTTGGATCCCGAAGCAGGGAAAATCTCAATCGTCTGCTGAAGTATGGGTATCATGGGATTCCAGGATCCTTTCTCTTTCTCATCATCTTCCTCAACTCCACTTCCACCGCCCCCTTCTTTTCGACTGCACCACCTCCACCAGCTCAATCGCTCGTCTTCCTCTTCTTGGCCTTCTTGTCCATCGACTCCTCGGGCGGCACATACTCCTTCTCCCTCTCGCGCTTCTTCTCCTCCTTCTTCTGCTTGGCCTTCTCCGCGCGCTCCTGCTCCGCCACGCGTTGCTTGGCCTCCTTGCCGAGGAAGTACTCGCCGGACTCGATCTGGAGATCCACCTTGCTCTTCTCGGGCGCAGGGGGGAAGGGTGTGTAGTTCTTCTTGGCCTTGTCGTTGACGACGTGGGGGACGCGGCGCTTGGAGAGCGTGCGCTTCTTGAAGTTGGGGAGGTAGCGAGACCAGTCTTCCTCCGCGAGGGCGGGGTCCTTTGCGAGTTCACGCTTGATCCTGTTTTCTTTGTTAGTTACTGTTGTTGGGCATCGCAAGTGGGCAGGCGCAAAACTTACATCAACTCCTTGATCATGTAAATTGGGTGAACGTTGTTCATTGTGTCCTCGACAACCCTCCTGACCTCCTTCAGACCCTTGAAAGGACCCATTACCGACACTGTGTTTCCGTGCACGAGGATGTATGTTTGTGTGAGAAGCTCGAGAGCCTTGAGTGTTGTGCCGTTCTGTCCGAGAATTCTTTGGCGCCTCTTGACGAATCGCTCCTTGTTCCGTACCATGCTGCGGATCTTGATGATGTCGCAGGCCATGCCGTCTTCGAGAATCTTGATCGCTTGGGGGGCTGGTACTGAACGGGCCAGTAACTTGATGAGATCGCGGGCGTTGAGGATGGCTGCGGGGTCGAAAGTCTGGGGGAGCGTCAGCGATCTGCGGTAACAAAAGAGGCAGGCGCATCACCGTACCTTTCTTGTCGTCTTCACTGTCATGGAACCCTCCACCAAATCGAGAACTGCGGTAATGCCATGCTTGTCGAGGGCCTTGGTGATGAGGGGCCACGAGTCTCGTAGGTAACGCTCGCGGTACTTGGGGAAAAGGGTCATGAACGAGGACTCCTCGAGGAAGGCACCGGACGATTCCTCCTTGGTGAAAGGGTCGACCTTCCACTTGTCGATGTCGTCCGTATCCCACGGCTTTTCCTTCTTGTGTGTGGACGGCATTTTGGCTGTAAATGTGTTCTTTGTGCTCTTGTGGATTGCTGATGTTCCGGGATAATTGGAGGTCCCAATGGAGTTTGGGCGACAGTTCACGATATTAGGGCGAGTTTAGTTGGTGGTTGGCTTTGATGGATGGCTTGTTGAATGGATGGCAAAGATGGCCAGCCGTGCATGGATGGAAATTTTTGGAACGCAAGCCTGCCGCAGCTGGCAAGAGTGGGGCACGGCGCTTCTTGCACGTCGAGTTTCGGCTGCAGAAGCGCGACAGGATCAGCGGCCAGTTGGCAAATGCAGAGGCAGCTCCCGTCCTTATCAGATAACGTTGTCTTGGTAACTTTGAGAAACTGGAGTTTGCGTCGAGGACGACAATGAGGTTCAAAATACAAAACACACAATTGGAAATAAACACTAGGTGGAAGTTTGGTTCTACTAAGAGCCTTTTGCCACCATTTCCTTCACGCGTGCAATCATCTCATCTAGGTACTCTTGGGCATTTGCTCCTTCAGCTTTTTGTTGACATTATCTTATCTCCACGCTATCTTAATCATGACAGGGGCTTGCACGGGAAGAAATCACATGTACTGGCGACATCGAAAAGTCTTGATATGTCTGGATAGAATCGACGTTAGGAGTGCCTCGACTTCATCGACCCTCATAATATCTTCATACTCCCAGTAGGGCCACTTCTGAGGCACGTTACGGTGAACTTCTTTAAGGTCTTCGGGTTTAAGGTACGTTGAGCTGAGGTGACGACGAAGTTCCGGTGTAAACGGGAGCTGACCGTGTTAATCGCAGTAAGGCTAGATCAGGTACAACTGTAAAACATATTTGAACCGATAATTCAACGCTGTCACCCAATGAAAGGCTGTAAAGATCTGACGCCCCTGGCGCGCTGTGGTCATCATAATCGAGTAAGTACAATCTGCACTGTGGTACGCCACGGATTACGGCATTTTGTGCACGAGGTTTCGAGATCCTTCAACGTTCCGTCGGAAAGGGGTAGGTTCGGTTTTGTGTCGCCAAGGTTGAGGGCTCCTATCCTTGCAATTTTTTTACTTCTTTTGTTCTTTGGCCCCGCGACGTTTTACTCTCTTCCCTTTTCCTTTCTCAGCCCTGATATCAGAACAAGACATTGGCCTGCCTCGTTTCGAAATCTCTACCCGATTCAGTCAGTCAATTGGACATTGCCAATGTTTGTTGTCTATCCTTGGGAGAGAAAAGGAAGAGCAACAAGTCCGACTATCAAAAGCACGGACGTCATTTCTTGGACATCGACCTCAACCACACGCCCGCACGCCGCTCCGCCTGCGCAGTCTCGATCCCGAAGTTGGCAATCCCGGTCAAATCCACCACGAGTGGGTCAATTGGCACCGACGCCGCCTTCAACCGCCCGCCGTCAAGCTGGCTTCGACTCGGACTCCGGATCTTTCCCTTAGTCATCCGCAATACCCAACATCATATACTACACCGCCCACCGATTTGCGGTCCGAGCCGTCATGATGGAGGATCCCACGACGCAACAGCAGCCCACGGCGGCATCGCAATCGCCATCCTTGCCATTGCCGGCCACGCTTGAACCCGAACCCATATCCCGACCGAGCTCGACGTCGACCCAGGCCTCAGCCCCAGGGCCTCAGAACATGTCGCACATGTTGCCCGGTATCGCATCCATTGCCACCAACGACAACAACACTCCGGCGACAACTACATCACCACAGCCTAGGTCAGTTCCCAGTCAATTACCTCTTCATCAGGGACCGTGGTACAACCTTCGATTTACATCTAACCGCGATGCGCCAACTTTGCTGACAGTGCAATGGTAGACCCGTTACCATGGCCGCTCCTCCCATGATTCCTCCAGGCATCTCTCCAGCTGCTAGTTCGCATCCAGGTCCAGGAGGCAATCTGGTAAGTTTACTATTTTGTTTTGTTGCCCGTGGTGTTGTGTCTGTGTTCTGTCTCTCCCCCCCTTATCGCGTATCGCATATCCCCAATCGCGTCTTGCGACACAATCGGGCGGTTGGCAATGGATCAACGTCACGAAAAGCCATGACCACCGGTTTGCTGAGAATGGCAACGATTCCCATTGGCCCAGAGGCCAGGTTTTGGTGGAATCGCTTATCTAAGCCCCTCCAAAGCCCGACCGGGTTGTTATCGCAACAGCCCACTTTTTGTCGCCTGTCCGCCCACTCTCTCTCTCTGCAGCCAAAAAATTTCCTTATCATTCCCTGCTTCGTTCTTATCATCATCCCTCCACGTCTATCACTCTTCCACTTCCCGCATTTATTTATCAAGGTTGGCTTATCGCCAGCATCTAATCTTCTATCTCTCACTCTCGATACCATTCCCATCTCTTATCCGTCGCGATACCTTCCGTTCTACTACTACCACGCCGTAGCCACACTGCTGCTCAGCGCAACACCAACACCAACACCAACAATAGCAAACATGGCGACAATGGCTAATCATGATCGCGAAACCACACAGCCCACCTGCCAAAACTGCGCGACCTCGACAACGCCGTTATGGCGCCGCGACGAGATGGGCCAGGTCCTCTGCAATGCTTGTGGTCTGTTCCTCAAGCTGCATGGCCGTCCTCGCCCAATTTCCCTGAAGACCGATGTTATCAAGAGCCGTAACCGCGTCAAGACTATGCGTCCTGATTTGGCCAAGCAGAAAAAGGTAAATCGTTCATATCCGTCATTGTCATTCAGCAACTAACTGTGCCAAGCAACAGCACCAACAACAACAGCAGAACCTTGCTGCCACCGCTGACATGAACGGAGGAGTGGGCATGATCGATCCCAACAACCCTGCCGCCGCCGCCGCCGCCCAGGCTGCCCGGAGAGCATCCCAGAAGTCCATCAATGGCCACCCCGTCGACGATAATTCACCCGTTTCCCGCACCGGCACCCCCAACGTCTACAATCCGCACATTCCCATTGATCACAACCTCGAGTACCAATTCCAAGCCCAACAGATTTCCGGATTTGGCGTCCCGACTGCATCCCCCGGCCGAGCTCCATCACCTATGAACGGCGAGCACATGCCACAAACCCACGAACAGCTCCTTGCTGCCAATGCCAGCTTGAAGACCCGAGTTAGCGAGCTGGAGGTTATTCAAGAACTCTACCGCGGCCGCCTTCATCAACTCGAGACGGAGGAGAATATTCGACAAGCTTCGGAGCCCGGCAAGCTTGAAGCTCAACTTCGCGCCCAGATCGATGCTATGGGCGAAGCCCACCAGCAGCTGCAGAAGGAACTGGAGGAAAGCCACAGGAGGGAGAACATGCTCAAGAGACGCCTCGATGAGCTGGAGGTTGAGCTGAAGGACGTTAAGGAAGCTCTCGAATCTCAAGACAATGGACGCCACAAGAAAATTCGCCTGGACGAAACCGCCAAGAGCGAGCCCACCGCCGAAGTTGTCGATCAGCAGCAGCAGCAGCAGCAACAGCAACAGCAACAGCAGCCAGCACCTGCAGAGCAACCAGTCCCTACCCCTATGGCAATCGACGAAGCCGCGCCTGCCCCTGTGCCAGCATCCGAGACAGCACCTGAGCAGGTTCCAGCACCCGCGCCCGAACCCGTCCAAGAACAGGCCCAGGAGCCAGAGCCTGCGACCGTTAGCGAGCCGGCTGAGGCTCCAGCCCCGGCCCCCGAAGCCAAACCTGTTCTCGAGCCGACCCCCGCCGCGCCGGAGACTGCCCCTGCCGAGGAGCCTGCCGCACCAGAGGTTGTGCCCACTGAGCTTCCCGCCGCCCCCGCCGCTGCAGAAGAAGCTATCAAGGCGGAGTCATAGTGCCCCTGCCGCCAGTGCTATGCTTCTTTTTCTGGTGGACCGACGGATACTACTGCCTAAGAGTCCCCTGTAACATATTTGGCTTTGGATGGATGGATGGAAAGCGTGTCGTGTTAATGATTTTCTTACTGTCTGATCGGTCGATTAATAAAAGTTGTTGGTCAACAAAAAGAGGTACGGATGGTCGGACAGGGTGACCTGGTTGCTTGGTTGGGATTGCGTTGATTGATTGGCTGGTTGGTCGGACGGGGTTAGGGAGCTACGGAGCTTTTTCTGACGATGAATGGGTTTCCTCAAAATTTCCTTGTCTCTACAATTTTCTTCTTGTTCGATGTTTCTTTTAATATACCTCTTGCTGGTCCATTTCGGTGATCAGATGAGGTTGCCTTTTACGTTATCTTGACTTCTATCGTCCTTTTACGTGGTGTTTACCGTGGGTGGAGCTTCAAAAAGGGGTTAGGAACGAAAGAAGACGTATTCCACCGATAAGCGGCACAGTTGAAGGGAATCTGGAAGGTTACTTTATGCTGGCGTCACTTCACTTTGACTTTGCTTCTTTCGGTTCTATGAAAAACACTGAAAAGGAATGGAAAAAGAAGGTTGACAACGAGTTCCAAAGAACAGGGCCCATAAAGGAACGCCAAGGAAGGGTTACAAAAAGATGAGAGGGCAATGGACAAAGACAGAGAGGCAACGGTTTGATAGACAATTTCAACCATGGTTCAAGTGTGATATTTCAGGGAAAGCACTGCATCAACTGATTCACTCTCAAGAATTCTGTATCTCGACATCCACGGAACATAAGCGCTGCGACCATCTTCTCTCCTGCCATTCCTATTTCCTGCAATTCTTTCGTCTCCGCTCATGCTCTCTGCGCGTTTCCTCTGTTTTCTCGGCCTACGTTTCTCCAGTACCTGTACTCTATCTAACACTTGGTATGATTTCGCGCTTCCAGTCCTCCGGATACAAATATCTTCTAGTCTAGCCCACCAAAAGCCCCAGTCCCTTTCCCTTCCAACTCCAACGTTCGAAATTCGGCGAGATCACTGCATAATCGCGTCGTGAATGTTTCCAGATCGAGTCCGCAAGCGCAATCCCGTCGGTCGAAGTGCGATGTCAAGATGAAGGACGGTCGTGAACTCGCGATCGAGGGGAGGGACATGAGGTGAAAACGATGAGGTAACTGACTGCGGCCTTCCAAGCCGGCCACAAGGTGGCGTTGAGTGGAGGCCAAAACAATGAGGTAGCTGGATAGCAGCCTTCAGGTTGCGAACCATGAAGAAAGAAGTGATACCCGTTGGGGATGCTGACAATTCCTGTCTGTTTCCCAACTCTCAACGGGTAGAACCACATGAAGGATGACCCCAGGGGCAAGAAACCACACAATGAACTGTTGCGGAAAGGATGAAAAAAAAAAAAAAAATGGAATATTGGCCAAAAGAAAACGCACCCTAAGGTTGCGAGCCCATACTTAATACTATCTTTTCAGCGCCGTGAGCTCAGATACCCTCTGGACAGATCAAATCGTGCATGGCGGTGCTTCGCTGTGATGGAATGTCCTGGGGTGGTGTGCTTCTTGTGAGCTGGTAGTAGACGGGACGTAGCAGAGTTCTCCTCGGATCGCTGTTGCCGCCCACTGTAGCTCGCGACCAAGAAGACCATTGGGTAACAGCAGCTAGTCTGGTCTGCGAGTCTCGGCAGCTGTACGTTTCTTTGAAGGGTCTGCTTCGTTTATAGGTAGGGACATTGCCGTTTACAACGGCGTGCGTCCCGTCCCAGTTTGCGCATGCGTTCCACATGAAGAAGCCCCATCCATCCGATCGATAATAACGACCGTACTACCCAATCGCCGAGTCTCCGTCTCGACCTCCGACGATGTGTCGGTGCTGCGGTAGAAGGTGCCGGTCACGGTGTATCGAGATTTGATCCAGTCATGATTGTGGTTGTGTTTGGACCAATGGTATCTCTACCGGGGGCGACGACGGAGTTTGCAGTTTTGCTGCGCGATCTCCATGCCGGCAGCAGCAACAAGCACAGCATGGTAAAGCTCCTTCTATCGCTCACATGTGTGTGTGTGCCTGCAACGCCGCCACCGCCTGTCGCGTTTTGCTCGATCTCGCCCGTAGTGCCTTGGTTCTAGCCCTCAGCACTGTCGCGCTCGGCAGATTAGATTTGTTGATTTGTTGCGGTTGGTGAAGCAGGCGGGACCCTTTTACTTTCAAGTATTGCGGTTGGTTGATGTATCCATGTCGATGTCGATGGCTTCGGGCTCAAAATTTCTCAATGTTGACGAAATAATCAGCACCACAAACAGCAGGACTTTGTCAAACACGGTCAAAGCCTGACTGATGTCCTTCATGCTGGTGCGCGATTGCCTTTCTCTCCTTAGCTACCGATATCGACAACCTTGCGAATCATCTCGTCGAGACTGATGTCGCCGTTCTGGTCCCGGATTTGGCCTCTTCGAAGTTGCCGGTGAGTGCCTTTTTCGAACCAGATGCTGCGCGAGCAGAGGATGGTTGGGGTGAGAGAATCGGAGCTGGACTTGGAACTGAGACATCCATCAGATCCCCAAGTCGTCGCTCATCCAGGTGTTACTTGGGGTTTTTCACATCATAAAATCCTTGGGGTAGCGAAGTTTCCAGTCTTGAGTCGGTCCAGGGAGGTTGTAAACGCTTGATACTCGACTGTGCCGAGGGAGGGGTATCAACTCGGGCTTCAAATTCTCAAGGAAATCATAGGACAAGTCTATAGGTTTACCTCTGCCATGTCAGAGGGGACAGCACCGCCAGCACGCATGGCGGGCGCGGGGAGCGGGGAGCGTGGAGCGGAGGGAAGTTCCTGCCGCTCGGCGATGGTGGTGATGGTGGTGATGGTGGTGATGGTGGTGATGGTGGTGATGGTGGTGTTGAGGCTGGTGCCTCTTGGCTGCCCCTTGCGGGCATCTTTCCACCACGTTCGGCGATGGCTTCCCATGTTCGCATGCGCAGTGCAATCCAGAAAGAGAGCGTGAGCTTATACTCGGCCTCATTCAAGCCGAACTTCCCCCGTCATTGAGAAAGTTGGATGTCGTGTTCGTTTGAACCAAGTACTCGTACGGAGGAGATGAGGATTACGCGTGGTGGACTGGCATTCACTTTTTGTTCCCAGCAAGGAGTTGACCGTAGACGTATCCCGTTGCCTCTCCTAGCGTCTCGTTGACATATTGGACGAGCCGGCGGCTGCGTAGCTCGACGATGCATTTTTCGTAGTTGATGCGGATGACTTGTCGGGGCTGGAGGAAAAGTCAAGTCAGCAACAGATTTTGGATCCTTGTCCCACGGGGAATAACCTACGTCCAACCCCGGGTGCAAATCCTCCTCTAGCAGGCCTGGGACCATTCCCCTCCCTTGTAGAGCAGGAAGCAGGCTGGGAGGCAGGTGTGACTTTTTGTAGTTCTGCTTTTGACTCCTTTCTGATTCCACCTCTTTGCCTCGGAGACGGCAAACCGAGTTGACAATTATGTTAAGTCGGACACGGAAGCCCTGTGGGGCATCGAACGCGATCTTGCCGTCGGACTGAGACCGCGGTGCCAGAAGGCTCGGGGTCTGCGCAGTTGTAGCCGCTTCGGCCGCAATCGGGGTCGGTGGCAGAAAGAGAGTTGGAGGTGGAGGAGGGAGGAGTAGGTAGGGCGGCGGCAGAGGCCGCGAGGAGGGAGACGGTCAGGAGGACGATGTTCTTCATTGTGACTTCCAATGTCAAAAGGTTCAATTCCCTGCTGTTCCATCGCGTTTGACATGGAATCTCGGTTTTCTCTTTCCAGCTCATTGAGAATGACCGTTGCCTTGGGTCCGAGTTCCTTGATGATTTGCTTGAAGATTGGTCTCTGTTGCCTCCTCAAGAGCTTTCACAAAACGTATCTGGAGAAATAGTTCACCTTCACCAAGATGAGGTATATTTGGACCAGCCTTGCGGTCCAGACATGCTCCAAAGTTCAGTGCGGCATGAGGCAGTTGTGTGAATTTATATGCTGACCTCGCTGTTTGAGAGAGGCTTGCACGCCTTCGGTCGGATCCGCCGCGTCTTTTGGCGGAGGCTTTCGACCTTTTGTCATCGGCAAATGGTGGATTGTCAACTCGGAGAGGTAACAGGGAGAAATCAGGACCAAACGAAGTGCAAGCAGCGATGCGGAATTGGTATCGGAATTGTCGACTTGGTCATAGAGGTTGAAGTCGTAGAACATGGTCTCACCCGCTGGAGACCAATTGTTGCCAGGCTTCTGACATCCTGGCAGTCATATATATCCTAACGCTGCTCAGCGGGAAAATAATCTATACAAAAAAGAAACGCTGTGGTCTGTGAAATGGGAAATGGCGCTGATTGACGTCCTGTTCGTTGGTTGATACTCAAGTCAGAAACCATTTCCAATGTAGTAGGTAGTAGGGGTGAAAAGGAATGGGTAGAACAAAGACGTACCTCTAAGATCAACACATTCTCAATAAATATATCTCTCAACTGTTGGAACCATGGGCTTTCCTCCTAGGATGGTTGTCGGCCGCCAGCATGATTCTCTATCAGTCGTATTGCTAGCCTTTTGAGGGGTGGTAGAGCTTGGATCAACAATCTTGCCGATTGGAAGCCAAGATCGTGTTGTTTCCAACCGCTAGCGTCTTGTACGATGAAGCCCTCTGTCGTGAAGTCTAATTGATGAACCTCTTCTTGTTCGGAATCTTCGAACACTACCTTAAGTGTTTCCAAGCTTTCTAGGCTCAAGAGCCACTTTCATCGATAATCTTGTTGTATCAACACATTCTCGATGAATATACCTCTCAGCTGTTGGAACCATGGACTTTCCTCCCAGGATGCTTGTCGTCCGCCAGCATGATTTCCTATCAGTCTTATGGCTAGCCTTTTGAGGGGTGGTAGATTTTTGATCCACAAGCTCGCCAATTCGAAGCCCGGATTATGTTCTTTCCAAATGCTGTCCCATATCCAGAGGTGGCGGCAGTCCTTGTTTGCGATGCTGGGGTCGAGGTATTCATCCTCTAGCAGCTCGATGTCTTCATCTTGGTCGCCTTCTTGCTTTTGTGGAGGGAGGAGAATGGCTTTGAGGTCTGCGAGGGTTAGGTAGCCGAGGTCTTTCCAAATGCTGAGGTGCTGTTGTTGGATCTTGACGTGGTTGTTGAGGTGTGTTTGGCAGGGCGGAAGCGATGGAAGATGGATGTTGATGAACTCGAAGATGTGCTTGAAGGTGACTCTGAAGAGTGAAGAAGAAATTGTACTAGTCAAAGGACTTAGTAGGTCAAAGATAAAAGCGAAGGGCTTGTGTGCAGAAGGGATCCAAGAAAGGCTTGAAGATGTGTTTGAAGAGGATGATCTGAAGAGGAAAACAAAACCAGCGAACGGGCTGGGGAGGCCATGTATTTATACCCCAGGAATCGTCTCCAAGTTCCCAAAGTGGCTTCCCAAGCATGGATGCCGGCCAGGCCAGTCTTTCTACCTGCATATGCATGTACATCAACGTGTCCTTCCTAAGCTGTTGATGCTGTCCATCATGTCAGCGGGCAGGGCGTTTTATGTGGAAAGAATTGTGTTCAGGTTTGGGTCAGAGTCAACAAACTGGAGGTCCATTCCACACTCTTCCTTCACTATTTCCACTGTCACCAAGATCCGCATGCGCAAAGAACCCGACGGGAACTGCCCCGACCAAATCCGCGTTTACTTCAACGAGCAAATCAGACGCCTGAAGTACAAGATTGACACCCAGTGTCGTAACGTACAGCAATTGCCAGGCCGCACACGAACCATGTAAACTCGAAGTTGCAAGAGGCGAATGACAAGAAATGGAAGGCGACGCAAATTGGGGTCGGTAAACCCTGAAGAAGATGCGCGTGGAGGATACGGATGCTGTGTTCGAGCAAAAGCAGCAGATCGTGACTGGAAGGCAAAGTCTTGTGGGAGAGGAGGGAAGGAGGAACATGAAGCGGGAGTGCCTGGCCCTTTCCACTGCATGGTGTTGAACTACGAAGAGACTTGCTGCCAGATAAATGACACGACATTGAAACTGAGCCTTCCGTTTGTGACATGGAGGGATCAAAGTACAATCGTCCGAGTACATCGATTACGTCGAGTGCAATACACTTCCGGTATTTCTGCTGACAGATCAAGTCATTTACAGAATGCTTTCTATCCCGAAATCAACGTGTTTTGTCTTCGCACGACTCTCAAAATAGGATGAAGGGCACAATCAATCCGAATTAATAAAACTGTCTCCAACTATCTACATTCTCTTCCCGTTCTTGCGGCGAGTGCCAACTAGCTCTAGGTAAGGACTACCTACATGTACTAGCAACAGCAACCATACAAAATAACAAGGAGGGCCTTGACTTGCATTGTGGGATGAGGTCACGTTGAGACCTGTTTCGGAGTTGTCCAAAATCCCATAGTGTTACATGTCAGAGGAGCGACGGCCGGTGCATCCGATTGCCATGTTGCTTCTACCATCATGGTGTGATGGTTGTTGCGTCTCCTCCTGCTTCTCTATCCCATTCTCCTTCTCCCAAAGCATCTCAACAAGGGCAAGCAGACACCACTGCAGTAGCTGACTCTAATATACATGTAGGGGGTGACCGGTCATGGGGTCGCAATAGTCGAATATGGCTGCAGTCCATGTGAATACATCATCAAATTGCTGCCAAAAAGCTGTGTCGTCATGGTATGTCCGAGGTGTGTATCGTCTGGCGACCTCTTCCTTCCGCCCTTGCTTTGCCTTCTCCTTTTGTGCTCGTTTCCCCTTCCGCTTCTCCTTGAAGCTCACAAGGCGTTCTTCGAGTGCAAGGGGGATGCGTGAGACGATGGTTCGTAGCCTGTTCTTGGTTTCGTTCTCGTGTTTGTTCTTGTGCTCGTTCTCATCCCGCATACCCCTTGCTCTTGAAGACGGGGATGATTCCCAAGCTGGAAATGCTGGAAATGCCGGGTGTATAAACGAGCCGACCGACCTTCTTTTTCGGTGGGTGCAAGTGCTACAGGAATCGGACTTGGAAATAACGCTCGTGGAAGAAGCAGAAGTGGAGACCCTTGAAATGGCGGTGTCTTCGTCGTTATTTGCTTCCATGTGCTCGGTGATCTGGCGATTCTGTGTTAGTGGTGTTGCCCTGGTAGAGGCATCCATGGAAGTTGTTGGCGGGATCTGGTTGCTGACCATTTCCGTGGGTGTGCTGCACTCGAGGGTTTCGCCCTGGCGCTTCCACTGGTGATTTGGGGTTGGTTGTACCTTCTTCTGTAGCTTGTTTCTCTCCCTTTCCTCCTTGGTGTTGGCCCTGTGCCCCGATCGGGACCGGATTGCTTTGCGTAGACCGCAGAACATGATGAATAATTCGTGGGTAAAGTAAGTAGTGATGGTCGGTGCGTGGAGAAAATGTTCGTTGTGACTTGCTAATTGATGGGGATGGTCGAAAAGTGGAAGACGAGGAAAGGACACTCGAGTTGCAACTTTATACCAGCCAGAAAGCTGACAAGGCAGTGGTCCGTGGCCTTAGACTCACACTTGCAGGAAAGAAAGAAGCCATCATCGGTGTCCGGAGAGGCAAAAAGGTAAAAAGCAAGGTATGCAGGAACGGACCTAGAATTAAGCATGCAGGCCGGGACTTGCATATTATATGTCCGCGGCAGCATCAGCACTGCTAGCAAAACGGGAAGCACACATCGGTGTAGAATGCAGCGGAAATGTACCTATATGCCTCTTTTTTGTCTCTCTCGATGGTTTCTCAGTCATGACTCCTTCGGAATTATGTATCTGGTTGTTGTTGTTGTTGTTGTTGTTGTTGTTGTTGTTGTTGTTGTTGTTGTTGTTGTTGTTGTTGTTGTTGTTGTTGTTGTTGTTATTTTTAACGTCTACTTCCGCCTCCCGTAGGGCATGAGACGTGCCACATCGGTGAATCTAGCGTACAAAATTGTCCACCAAAACCATTAATCCGAGGGCAACCCGAGGCCTATTGCCAGTGCAAATCACGTGTTGCCCATAGCGTAAACGCGGCCCAACACCTCCAATCGAATCGCCCAGTGAGCGAGCCGCCAGTATATGGCGGGACCTGTAGAACAAAGGAAAAGACAGAAGAAAGGACAAAATCACCCCTCCCCGCTCTCGCTCTCGCTCTCCTCCTCCCGCAAGACCTCCTCCCGTCTCCTTACACGGTGAACTAGCCTGTCTAAGTCCACCGTAACCCTCTCGATGTCGTGGCCGTGGCCAACCTCCATCCCTTCACCCCGTAAAAACCCCGTAAGGTCGTCAGCGGTACCCCCGTCGTCGATGTGCTGTTGTCAGAGTGACTGGCGCCATGCCTTTCTCGTGCAAGTCCACGAAAAGAAGTGCGAGGTCTGGATCCTAGCGATGAAGCGCTGCCAGTAAATTCCAATAGCAAGGGAGAGATTCTCCCGCGTAGCCGCTTCTATTGCTAATCTTGTAAGCCTGTGACGGAAAGCCACGACCCTCGCCCAACCCAGGCCATTGATTTGGCGCCCTGAACCTTCCGGGTCCATGAATGCCCAGCCTCAAAAAAGAAATATCGTTTGGGTAATTAGCCTGTAACTGGGAGGAAGCCGCCAGCCATCTCGCGCCTAACAAGGTGACAACACAGAGCCCTATGCTCCCTCATAACCTCGAGAAAACGCTGTGTTCTAGTTTCTTTTTGTTACGAACTTAAGCGAATGCATGGGCCGACCAAGCCATCAGGACGCGGCAGCCTCGCTCACGGTTGGACAGTGTAACCCCAAACGGGGATTGGACCAGAAGGCACACAAGGGGTGCTCACTGAAGACAGGCGCTCACGCTAGGGGGAGAATATCCACGTCATCGCCCTTCGTCGTTGTCGATGAGGGAAGATAGAGAAAGGAAGAGCAAGTTAGAGGAAGGAAAAGCGAGGAAGAGGAAGGAAGAGGATATTCATAGGAAGACAGGGGGTTGAAGGCAGGGGAAGAAAGTTGTCCGTCACTGCAAACGAAGACCAGTTCGAAGCCAATGAGAGCTCCAAATCACCCCTGCTCAGAAGAACCAAATTAACAAACAAACGAGTATTGAATACAGCAAGAAGAATTAAGATGAGCCTAGCTACTCCATTTCGATACAGCAGTTAAGGACGACAGCGTATAGGGATGCTCAGGCCCAAGGACTCGCTGCCGAGCCTCAACACAGTCTTGCATCAACGCTAGGGCATCTTCATGTCGACCTTGACTCTTCCACGCGAAAGTGGGCTAGGCATACATTATCCTGGCTACCTCATCCTCAACCTTCACAAACCCGAAACAGATCCTTGGCTACTTGTTGCAGGAACTTGTAAAGTTACTACATTGCGTAACAGCTAAGTCACCTTACTACAACGCAATTCCAACTTTATGTTCAGCCTTCCGTCGATTCAGATGGCGTAGTTCTCGTAGGGGTTCTGCGTATCTTATCTCGTAAGTTATTCTCAATTTTTGAGCGTCTCCTCTTCAACGACGTCTTAGTTGCGGCTGATGAACCTAAGTGAAGCGGAGCTTCCACTATTGTGGAGGTAATTTCATCTGCCGAAGAATAATTGAATGACGATTCGATTTCTAATGATGAACCCAATTGTAAATGTTAGCAAACTTAACTATTAGTTCTTGCAGGGAGAGGCTACCTTTTGCAAATTGTAAAGATGCTATATTCTTTACGATAAGGAGAGATTTCGCGTGGGACGAGCCTAAGGTTGCTGAATAACCAGACAGCGCCCGTTGATACATCGTTTCACCCTCCTTTAGCCGGCCCTGAGTCTTATAGAGGTTGCCCAAGTTGTTAACTGTATTGAGAGTCGACGTATGATCCGGTCCAAGCGCCTTTTCCTTGCCTTCTAGCGCTCGCTGATACATCGTTTCAGCCTCCTTTAGCCGGCCCTGAGTCTTATAGAGAAGGCCCAAGTTGTTAACTGTATTGAGAGTCGACGTATGATCCGGTCCGAGCGCCTTCTCGTAGCCTTCTAGCGCTCGCTGATACATCGTTTCAGCCTCTTGTAGCCGGCCCTGATGTGAGTAGAGGTTGCCGAAATTGTGAACTGTATTGAGAGTCGACGTATGATCCGGTCCGAGCGCCTTCTCGTAGCCTTCTAGCGCTCGCTGATACATCGTTTCAGCCTCTTGTAGCCGGCCCTGATGTAAGTAGAGGTTGCCTAAATTGTAAACTGTATTGAGAGTCGACGTATGATCCGGTCCGAGCGCCTTCTCGTAGCCTTCTAGCGCTCGCTGATATATCGTTTCAGCCTCCTTTAGCCGGCCCTGATGTGAGTAGAGGTTGCCTAAGTTGTAAACTGTACCGAGAGTCGACGTATGATCCGGTCCGAGCGCCTTCTCGTAGCCTTCTAGCGCCCCCTGATACATCGCTTCAGCCTCCTTTAGCCGGCCCTGAGTCTTATAGAGACTGCCCAAACTATTAATTGTATTGAGAGTCGACGTATGATCCGGTCCGAGCGCCTTCTTGCAACCTTCTAGCGCTCGCTGATACATCGTTTCAGCCTCTTGTAGCCGGCCCTGATGTGAGTAGAGGTTGCCCAAATTGTGAACTGTATCGAGAGTCGACATATGATCCGGTCCGAGCGCCTTCTCGCAGCCTTCTAGCGCTCGCTGATACATCGTTTCAGCCTCCTTCAGCCGGCCCTGATGTGAGTAGAGAAGGCCCAAATTGTGAACTGTATTGAGAGTCGACGTATGATCCGGTCCGAGCGCCTTCTCGTAGCCTTCTAGCGCTCGCTGATACATCGTTTCAGCCTCCTTTAGCCGGCCCTGATGTAAGTAGAGGTTGCCTGAATTGTGAATTGTATCGAGAGTCGACGTATGATCCGGTCCGAGCGCCTTTTCCTTGCCTTCTAGCGCTCGCTGATACATCGTTTCAACCTCTTGTAGCCGGCCCTGATCCGAGTAGAGAAGGCCCAAGTTGTTAACTGTATTGAGAGTCGACGTATGATCCGGTCCAAGCGCCTTTTCCTTGCCTTCTAGCGCTCGCTGATACATCGTTTCAGCCTCCTTTAGCCGGCCCTGAGTCTTATAGAGGTTGCCCAAGTTGTTAACTGTATCGAGAGTCGACGTATGATCCGGTCCGAGCGCCTTCTCGCAGCCTTCTAGCGCTCGCTGATACATCGTTTCAGCCTCCTTCAGCCGGCCCTGATGTGAGTAGAGGTCGCCCAAATTGTGAACTGTATTGAGAGTCGACGTATGATCCGGTCCGAGCGCCTTCTCACTGCCTTCTAACGCTCGCTGATACATCGTTTCAGCCTCCTTTAGCCGGCCCTGAGTCGTATAGAGGTAGCCCAAGCTATGTGTTGCATAACCGATGGTAATGTCTTCAACGTTGCACTCTCCTCCTTCTAATTTTTCCATCCACCATAAGAACCTCTCCGCATGAGGGAAAAGCCGTCGCTGGAGTACCCAATAATTCTTAGTCGTATGGTGGGGCACCGAAAATCCTATCAATATTACCGCTAGCCGTAGAAACTCTCTCTTCCCAGCGTCATCCTGTATATGCGATATCCATCTATGTACTACCGGATGCATGCTATAGCTACTTTGCTCAGACTCTCGGGTCTCGATCATAGAGTAGCGGAGCAGCAGTCTTGCTATATTGAAAAACTTAACCTCGTTGCATGCTATATCGCAGAGCCATTTGGGCCACTGCTCCTGGTTATTTCTGGCCACTTGCAGTAGACTGTGCCACATCTCTCTATTATCGAGAAAAGCCCAAAGCCGTAGCAGATTCCCAGCGTTCTTGTCCCTCGTCTCGATCGCGTTGAACGATATCGTCCACGTCGTCCACACGCTGCGATTATCGTAGTCTAGCAGGTCGGAGTCCGTATTCCGGAGNTCGTCCACGTCGTCCACACGCTGCGATTATCGTAGTCTAGCAGGTCGGAGTCCGTATTCCGGAGGAGTTTATCCCACTGCTTCTCATATAGGTCAATATACTTAGCGATAGGTATATCTGCTTCTCCTATATATGCAGCGGCTTGCGCGAGTGCAAGTGGCAGACCTCTTAATTTTGAATCTAGCAACTCTTTTGCATCATCATCCATCACTGAATTAGCGTGTTAGCATCAGCTTTAGGGTTGGGTCTCGTAGTAACCTGGGGTGCTCACTTAGTTCCTTCCCGTACCACTTCTCGAATATTTTCTTACTCAAATATAGGTCAGTAGGTTTAATGAGCTTGGATTCTCCAAGCTGTGCTAGCTTGGACAACCGGGATGTAATTAGGACTGCGCCGTGGTCACTCCGAAGATACTTTCGAATGTCATAAGCGCCCGGTATTTCTCCTTGCGTATGATCCAGGTCAACGTTATCGAAGATCAAAAGCCAATAAACATTGTCATCTTCTGCGAGCCACTCTTGTACGTGCTCCACAATATCGTTAAGATCGACTTCATCGCCTGTTTTTGGACTTCTGATATTCTCAGGAATTTGGTCTTTCGGTATCCTCCTTGCACAACTGGCAAAGCTTTGTTTAAGGCTGTCTTCTGATGTGCCGTCCAGCCAAAAGATGGCGCTGAAGGCAGCTTTGTATTGCCGTGCAAAGTTGACAGCTAGTTGAGTTTTCCCAATTCCGCCGAGCCCGTGAAGAACAAAGACATTGCGCCCTTGGCTTTTCTGGTGGTGAGGAAGAAGAGATTTCTCAATATCCGTAATATCAGAGGGTCGAGGCACGAAGTTGTTTGACGTCGGCATACCCTGAAGAGAGAATTTGACTCTGTAGTGACCGCCTTTGGTCTGTTCGATGCGGGTTTTATCGTGGCGAGGATTGGTAATGCGCAAGTCCTTTAAGCATTGCTGATCCTTCTCTGACATTTGCTGCATCTCTTGATGCCTTGCAAAATCAACAAGCGGATTCATAGCTTCTTGCGGACCATGTGCGTCCCCAGAAACCCTTCCGCTCCCTGGGTACTCATCCAAAACAGCCTTCGCAACTGATGCAGCAGTAGCCGCCGCATAGTCCTGCCACATTTTACTTTTGTGGCTGTCNATGTGCGTCCCCAGAAACCCTTCCGCTCCCTGGGTACTCATCCAAAACAGCCTTCGCAACTGATGCAGCAGTAGCCGCCGCATAGTCCTGCCACATTTTACTTTTGTGGCTGTCAGCGTAGTCACATACCCCTTTAATCACAATAGAAGGCAGTTCGTCCCAAGCTCCCGCACCCTCCATCTCTATGCCGATGACTCCTTCCGCAGCGAGAGCATTTCGGTGCTGGGCAGAGCGTATAACACTGTCTCCGGACGCCATACGGCCAATGTGTATCTGAGGAAGCGGGGACGATCCTTGGGCACGATGTCGAGTAAGTCTTTGTCTCGGAACCAACTTCTTGTCGTCGCAGCGCAGTTCATCACACTCAATTTCNCCAATGTGTATCTGAGGAAGCGGGGACGATCCTTGGGCACGATGTCGAGTAAGTCTTTGTCTCGGAACCAACTTCTTGTCGTCGCAGCGCAGTTCATCACACTCAATTTCCCGGGATCCCTCGCAGATGGAACCTCGTGTGCAACGGCCGCAATCCAAGGCAGGGTCGTGATGTTTATGTTCGTAGGMRTCKYCAAAAAGTTTGTCCTTGTCTACTCCAGGGTATTTGTATTTGCCGGTTTCCCGCTTTGGGTCCGTATCATTTTTCTCCTGAAGCTGCCGTARGTAGTCTGCAGCTTGTTTTTTGACCTCAGGACAACCATCGTCTCCCAGCGACCTAAGYAAGCTCCGAATATTCTTGTTCGGTCGGCCGTACACATCCTCGGCTTCAACCTTGGCCTTAAAGCGATCGGAGTATTGTCTTCCAAAGTCGTAGTGAATCAGGATRTTGCTRATAACGATGTCGCCGAGGATRACTTCCCGACTCTTCTTGGGGAACGGCACCCCGGCGCAAATGCCGACGATCAGGGCTAGGGAAATATTGGGGTAACCGATTCGGACGGCGGTAGCTGCACCGGCAGCCGGGACTTTGCCCATGGTGTCAAGAAGGACGATAACCACATTGAACCTCCCGATCCGCCCATGCGTGTAGGTGTTGTAGTC
>RAOO01000174.1:0-35488 GCA_009805345.1 Neurospora sp. FGSC 26628 | reverse complement strand
ATGCTTCCTTCTCGGGGTGCCATCTACCTAGCGGGACTTGAATATCCTTAAATTCGATATTAACAAACCCAGCTGCCTCCATTCCTTTCCGCTGAAGATCCTCTTCGTATATTGCAAACGTTCTTCCAAGCTTTCTACCACCCTCCCGAAAGACCTTACCCCATTGGTCAAAGGCACTACCTTCCTTCACTGTCCCGTCGTCAGATAAGAATCGACATCCCGTACCGTAACTCTCCACATAGCCTCCGGGCTTAGCAACTCGATAGGCGTTCCTAAAGAGGGCATCCCAATCATCAACAACGCCTGAGAGCGTACGTAGGTTAATAAAGTCGAATGTATCTTCGGGCCAAGTCCATTCTTGGTTGCAATCCTCCAGCTCAAACTTAACGTTCGGGGGTACCCAAGAAGGTTGGATAGGGGAGACATCAGTTCCTATAACTTCAGCATTGGGGAATTCGTCGGCAAAGTCGCTGAATATGCAATTGAGTAAGCCNAACTTAACGTTCGGGGGTACCCAAGAAGGTTGGATAGGGGAGACATCAGTTCCTATAACTTCAGCATTGGGGAATTCGTCGGCAAAGTCGCTGAATATGCAATTGAGTAAGCCATCCATGTGCGGTCAAGTAAGCCGTCTGATAGGCAGTTAAGTAAATCATGAAACAGAAGACAACGCAGAGGACAAGACTTACATCGCCCACAGGCCAGAACCCGTCGCAATATCCAGTACCTTTTGAACCTTCTTTTGTTCGAGAGGCGACAAGAAGAGCTTTCCTCCCAGTTGTACCATAATAGCGTGATGCCTTCTCCGGCTGTCAGCTGTTTTGTCCGTGAAGGCAGGGCTGTGGTGTCAGAGGATTGTGCAGATGCTTACAAAATCTCCNTGAACCTTCTTTTGTTCGAGAGGCGACAAGAAGAGCTTTCCTCCCAGTTGTACCATAATAGCGTGATGCCTTCTCCGGCTGTCAGCTGTTTTGTCCGTGAAGGCAGGGCTGTGGTGTCAGAGGATTGTGCAGATGCTTACAAAATCTCCATCGCATCAACGTGGCGTTGATCATTGGGCTGCCATGCCTCGGCGCTACCAATTTCGGCGTGGTACGTTCTCCCCTGGACTTCGCGGTACTGGTAAATGCTTGAGCTTAGAGAAGCGGTGGTAGAGGTGAATGAGCCAAGGCTAGACGCCCCATCGTCGACATCCTCTTCGGGAAGCTGCAAACATGGGTGGACGTATTAGTAAGTGCAAGCCAATTTTGTGAATAGGAATGCGCTTGAGGTAGTTACCGGTTGCTCCGTCCAATAGGTTGCAGGAAGAATGCCAGCTGCGTCTTGCGCCTCAGCGCTGAGCGGAGTCGGGGCAACTGCGGGTGCCGGCGAGGTCGCTTTGCCCTTAGGGCTTTGGGGGCTTTTTGGGCTCTTGGGGCTTTGAGGGCTTTGCGTGCTAGAACTCATAGTTGTGACTGCGGGAAGGATAGCCGAATTAGTTTGGTGTTGGGGGAGTGAGAGTGAAGAAGCTAGAAGCACTGGGGGAAATTGTGTAGCGTCGTGAGTTGAAGACTTGGGACTTGGGAGAGAATCGTTCCATAGGCAGGACTTTAAACTAATTTAGTCGAGGGGTATCGTACGGCTAACGGCAAGAGTATATAGTCTCTTTCACAGTCGCGTTACTGTGAAGCGCGCACGAGACACCACAAATTGCTAGAGTTCCTTCCTAATGCGGTCCTAGGGCTATGCAATTGGTGAGACCGTGATCGTACCGTGGAAGACTGGGTTCTGGATTTCCAGGGGTGTGTCTGTCGGACCAATTGACAGGTGCCAAACATCGCTTCTACAAGCTGCGGGATCCAAATAGCTCCTGTTTGCTATGCCTGTGGTATGCTGCATACCAAATACGCCAATTCGCCCTCCAAGTACTCGTCTACCTGGCGAGGAAGCGGTCGTGACTGCAGTCAAAAAGATCGAATCGACATTTGCGGGTGAAATATCTGCGGACGTAATGAGCTATATACTCGACCATTTGCGGAATGACCCGATGCGGGCAGTTATATACAATGCAAGTTCTGATGGAACGCGACAGGCCTATGTGCAGCGATGGAAAAAAAAGGAAGAGGAAGAAAATGTCCGTTTAGGGCAATGGAGATATAGATGTCACAGCGAAGGAGCGTGCATTGCCAATTCGCTAAACCACCAAAAGATGAGAGAATGTTCTGTTCGCTAGACAGAACATCTAATGCACGCTTATATAGCACATGTCACAACCTGTGACAATAGACGGCAGGATGATAGCTTGTAATTTCAACGTTAGCAGGTATTTGTTTCGCTCGGAGACGGCGTTAAGAGTGTTTTTTTTTTCGGTTTTTTTTTTTTGTTGTGAAAAAAAAATGGAGAGGGAGATATTCAGCGTGCATTATAGTACAGTATAACGTATATTGTGACGAACGCAGGCCTGATCTGCCTAGATGTGATAGCTGAAGGTAAAGACTATCAAGTACTGTTCGGCATAGCCAAAAGGTATACAACGAGTATCGTCTGGGAACTGTAGATACTAGTCTCAGTGGTGGATAATCTTTATTGCTTACTGCAGAACTATCTAGCTGGTTGGGTCCTGTTGTCCTTTTATAGCTGTGGAGTCTTCTAGTTATCCCCTCCGGGGCTGTAATCGCCTTGTCCTAACGGATCACCAAACCGTGATCCGATTCTTCAGCTGGATCACCGAATCATGATTCTTTGGTTAATTGAGCAAAGTAAATAATATAGAATGAAGAAATACCTTTTGAAATATGTACACGCCGAATCAATTGGATCGAACCCCCCCTCCCACTTCCCGGATCGGCTTGTTCCCATATTATTCTGCACCCTAATAACCCTTTCCTCTCTTCTTATTCTAGTTTTTCTTCTCCTCCTTCTTCTTGCTAGCTCCTCTCCCGATGTAAATAACAAAATTTACCCTCCCTCATCTGGGGTTCTCTCTCTAACTCCAGCTTATACTGCTGGTTGACGCCGAATCGATGAGTTTTTGCGTCATATTGAAGCCATCTGCCCTCTCCCTCCGTGGCAATCCGGTAACCCAAGTGCAGAGCCCGTGTGATCCTTTCGTCAAATAAGGAAGCTGATTCAAAATACTTCTCATCGTCGATGATCTTGTCTTCCGAGAACCAATCGCTAGGAAAAATACTTCTCAATCCATAGAAGGCCGCGCATAGCAAAGTCCTCTGGCAAAGGACGAGGAACCTCCTCCTTTTCAGATCTAGGGAACTGATCGCTCTCAAATCGGTCATGAGCGAAATAATCTCGAACCAAGAAATTCAGCTGGTAGGATACCAGCTGCCAGGGAAACCCTAGTGCAAAGTGAACTATGGCCTCCGGCAATAACACCAAATAGTAGACAAAAGCTAGTGTGGCATGGAGATATGGAACCATATTAAGGTCCTCCTGTTGTCTAAAGACGACGTTATGTGTCCTGTTGGCCAGCCTTAGAGCTGTTTCGAGTTGTGGATCTGGCTCAGCCCCCTCGGTGCCAGTCATGGTTTGGTTAGGGGATTCATCACTGGCGCTTGCTTTAATAGCTCGGTAAATTGGGTTCTTTTCATTTGCCCAACCAATAATGGCACAACAGTTTGCAATAGCAATGTGGTATCTGTCTAATGTTAGGACTAAATTTGGGAAAGAAAGGAAAGATGTCGATTGCATATACCCTGGCTCCCGCCACTGATATCCTGAAACGTGAATATGGTTATTAAGGGCCTTTAAGAAATTCTCTGTATAATATTCCCGCTTGTCCTTAGATTTGTCACTGAATATGACGCCATGAATCTGAACAAATGTAAAATCGATATAGTACAATCTTGAGTAACGACTCGAATCGGAGCCCAAAACAGGATCGAAAAGCATTATAATGCTGTTACGAGCCGAGTTGAAAGGGATTGCCACATAGAGAGACTTCGCGTAATAGTAAAGTTGCTGCACCGCGTTCGAGCGGGAAAGAATGGTAAGATGATGATAGAGGCGCCCGGTTGTGGGAGACTTATTGGAAGCCTTTGAGTACCGATCCCGGCTCACGCCAGTCCATATCTTTCGGTCACAGAGATTGTCCTTCTCAATGGCAATTCGATAACGGCTCAGATCCCCAAGACACTCGACCCAAGTCTCTTCGAATGCAGGCACAGTTTCGTATAGCAACGCCATTATAGAGTACGCTAGGTAGATGAATGTGTGCATGTGTTCGAGACTCCCAGGAAGACGGTGCCTCAGCAATTCAAGAAAGCTGTGGATTCCGTGCTTCCACATCCGGGCCGGCATCGCGTACTTGGCCGCCAATCGTCTCAACGCCGGACTCGCAGAGGGGTGTTGCGAGGCAAGGAAAAAGTCGTGATGCTCGTGCAGAAGAGTGCGGTGTAGAGCGATCAAGGCTTGCCATTGCTCATCGTTGATGGGCTTGTTGGCAGGATCGGGCTCGGCCTTCTGGACGTTATCGACTTCGATGCATTTGCTTTCGACTATACATCAGCAAAACTAACAACTCCCAAGTCATGATCTCCTTCCTCACCCCCCTCGCCGACGATGGCATCGGCTACTCCTACGGCTACGTTTTCACAGGCACCAACCTTCTCGGCGCGCTCTTGGTCTGGTTCTCCCTGTACGAGTCGTCAGCCTGTCCCTCGAAAACGTCGACCTCATGTACAGCGAGCCGGGCATCAAGCCGTGGAACTCGCACAAGTGGATGCCGCCTGGCTATATCACACGCATGCAGCGCGATGATGAGTACTTCCACCATCCCGAGAAGGGGTCTGATGGTCTTGGAAACGGGAACGGAAGCGGGGAGATGCANTCAAGCCGTGGAACTCGCACAAGTGGATGCCGCCTGGCTATATCACACGCATGCAGCGCGATGATGAGTACTTCCACCATCCCGAGAAGGGGTCTGATGGTCTTGGAAACGGGAACGGAAGCGGGGAGATGCAGCCGCAGGTGGAGAGGGAGGAGAAGGTTAATGCGAGGGTTTAGGCTTGGCTAGGTGGTATATGTAGGGCAGTGGTGTGATTGTTTGTTTCTTTCCTTTTTTCTTTCCAATTCAAAATGTGCATATAAGGAGAGTGTAAGATATGTACGGATAAGCCGTCGGTAAGGCGTTTGGTTCATATTTGTATAATTCTTTTGGAACATAGCGGTTTTAGTCAATTTCCATAGTATTAACGAATCGTGAGGATGAAGCAGCACATGGGAACGATTGATCACAGGGAGTTGTTAGGAGAGTGGTGCTCAAGCATGAGGCCCATCATGCCAATGTCAACCATCCAATCACCCCAGAGTGGTCATTTGTAGTACGGGATAGAAGGGAGACCCAGTGCCGACACGGAAGGATAACCCCAGGGCAAACCGACGGCTAGGAGCTCCCGAAACATATGGCATCGCTTTCCAACAAGTAAGAGTCTCGTATACCAGTAATTCTCTCCGTTGCTGTTGAAGCCGCTTCACTCGTAGATAAGTACATCTTCGACTGCTCCAGTCTTATTGTTCTTCATCCAAACCTCCAAGTTTTACGTTCGGACAATCAGAGTGTTCCTTGGAATTTCAACATACCTAGGTACATATCGACCTTTCAGACCAACATTTTCACATTCGTTATATTTTCCGTCAATCACCCAGCTACATTTCCTCCCGTAGCCTGCCGACATGTTACCTCTACCTCTAACACCCAAGACCACCGAGAAGGCCGCTTCTGGTCAGGTCTACGCCCGAATTGTCGAAGAGGTAGAAAGCAACATGGCGCCAGTTCAACACTCCTGCCTTGTCTGCCGATCTGATGGACAAAATTGTACTTAACAGACCCAACGGAAGCCTCGCTCGAGCCGTCTTTCGTACCTGCCACCCACTTCCAACGCCCCTACCTAGGATCCCACGCCAAGTTCGAAGTTAGCACGTCCAAGTTGGTCACCCCTCAGATGATGAATTCTCCGCCTCCGCCGGACCTGCTACCGTCTTGGCAGTCGATCCACACATGGACCTCAGTCATGTATATATATATCGAGGGTCCCCCTCTCATCATTCACCTACTTTCCTTCTGCTCTTCAGTCAAATCAATCAAGGAATTCTCTTGCCGATCCTCTGCCCCAACCTGTGCCCACTCATGTGCTTCAACACATGCGTCCCCGAATAAGCAGTTGAAAGTCCATGACAGTCACACCCGTCTAACACTGATTTCCTCTAGATCCTGAACAGGGCAATGAACAGGGCATCTGGACGCCTCATCGCGCTTCTCCAGGAGGAGTGTGACGGACCGTTACAAGCACAGGAGTATATCGCTGGGAACAAAGAGTAGCAACGGTAGTAGTAGCCAAAAGGTACTGGTTGATTGTGAAAGCTATTGCTTGCTGAAGAACCAGTATCTAAAGAGGCCTGGGAAGGCCGTCTTTATATACCGGTCTTCATGGACCCGATATACTGGACCCGTGGACCCGAACATTCATCTCGGGTCCCCGGGGACCCGAGCCATAGACCCGGAGCTTCGGGTCCTCCCTTCGGGTCCAACCTGATTGGTCGGTTGGTTCCGTCTAATCTAGCTTACATAAGTGATCCTTGATTGGATCGTAACAAGGAGCTGGAGAGGTTAAGCAGCGAGAACGAACTCATTGAGGATATCGAAGAGACGGATGAGCCACTATCGAACCTCAATCTCGATAATAGGAAGTCTGGGTGCCGTCTCTGAGGATGTCAAAACGACGTTTTCTGAAGATGTCTGGTAGTACTCAGAATTAGTTTCTTGGATGGAAATAGAGAAAGCAAGATGTATATTCTATGAGGGCGACTGCAGGAGTACAAGCTGGCGGTGAAGATCGAACAAGCGAAGGAAGCAGGAGAGCTACTAGGGAGTTCAGATTGATCTTTGATTCTGGAGAGCGGGAGTGCGGTCGAGGGGACCACGCAACGGAGTCAAGGATTGGGCCTCGGGAATGACGGTGAGGTCATACCGAGAGGAAGATAAACATCGAAGGCACGGCGTCGACACGACGTCGTTGCGACAAGAGAAGCGGAGGGTTTTCAGCCGGCTACGGTACGGTTTTTCCCACCGACTAAGAACGGAAGCAGCACCGCANTGAGGTCATACCGAGAGGAAGATAAACATCGAAGGCACGGCGTCGACACGACGTCGTTGCGACAAGAGAAGCGGAGGGTTTTCAGCCGGCTACGGTACGGTTTTTCCCACCGACTAAGAACGGAAGCAGCACCGCATACCCACTGGGTAGACCATGTAAATAGTTAGCGTGTATAAGACCAATAATAATATATTCTATGTGTACCTAAGTATCAAATACTTCGCCCGTGGGCATTAGACGTCAAAACCCGGCCCCGTTTCTTGAATGACTTGGCTGTTTGTATACTACTCCAATCGGTATTTTAGTTGAACTGGGCAAATAGGGAGGAGCTGGAAACCGTACACGCAAATCACTATATATAATTCTCTCTACTAATTACACTAATTCGCGAAGCTATCGCTCCGTAATACCTTTGGATTCTCTCGGGCTTCCTCAAGAATCCCCTTCATCCGATCATACAATCCCTCCTTCTCTTTTTTCCACCTCCCACCGTTCGGAAATACTTCTCTCCGTAGTTTGTTGACCCAAGGTATCAACGGCCGGTAGTATGGCGTGAAGTTTTCTTCTGCGGATTCGATGAAATCTCCTTCATCATTAACTGTCGCCTTCTTCAACTTTGCTAACTTTACCGGGCTGCTATAATTCCACTGCTCAAACTCTTGAACAACCATGCTGTCGCTGTCGTTTGGCTCGTTGTAGTGGACGCAGATCCAGAACAGGACCCAAAAGAATGATTCGAGATCGTGCATGAAGGAATGTTGTTCGCCCAGAAGGACCCCAATTGCCATGAACGCCTTGGTGCCGGTCATGCCCTTTGCTCCGGAGGCACCTTCTCGTTCCTTTCTGACAGCAAGGTCTAGGTCGATTAAGAACGAAGGCCAGGAAGGGTTGTTGTCGTCCTCATTGATCATGAGGTTGTTGATGAATATGTCTCTGTGAAGGAGGCCGGCCTTTCTCCATAGGGACTCGTGTCCGTCAACGCAGCCTTTCAACGCAGCAAGTAGGGCCGCTCGGAAGCTTGCTTTATAGATGGGTTGTCCATAATCGCGAAGAATGACTCGCCGATGTACCCGATTCGGCAGCGCATCACTGGTCGGAGATACCGTACAGGATCGCTTGCTGGAGGGTAAAGCGGCGTCGGTTTGGCTAGATGACTGTTTCTTGCCAGCCATGCTAATACTGCGGCCTAGCCGCGTGCCACTGGCCGTAACCGTCCTGGTCGGCGGCGTCGAGCGTTCCGGCCTGTAGTTCTTCGCCGTACTAACATCGATTCCTCCCCGAACGTTGCTTCGGACATCGTCATCGATTCCGCGCACCTAGACCGTCTCGTGGTGATAGTATCGAGCTACGTTCACTACCCCTTTATCGGTCGCGTTTCGCAGCAGCTCCCCTTCCTCGTCGCGCTCAGGGTACTGCTAGGAATCCTTAATGACTAGTGGCGTCTGCGAGTCTCCATCGGGATGGGCCTTCCAACAGGTCGTTGCCCGGCCGGATATACAACGTGCGCGTAGCATCACTTTATGTCACAGGATTACCTGTGACTGTGCCTGGCACATCATGTGCATGTGCACGTGCGCTGGTCCCGGCTCTGGGCATGGCCTTCGTGCCTTGCCCCATATCGCCAGACCTGCGCACACCTCTCTTCTCCTCTCCTCGTACAACTACGCATATCCAATCTACCCCCTATCCTTCGCCTTGCCCCGTGATACTTTATCAATAATGAGACGCTTTGGTGAGCCATTCCTCTTAATTTGGATGACCCGTTTATTATTCTCCTTTATAATTAATGGATCGAACCCAACCTCATCCTCGCTCATTCAGAGAAACGCAAGGACCGTTAATACGAATTATAAGCCCTCCTTATTAATATCGAACTATTTGGATACGATGGCTCCGAGCTGATCAAACTCCCATATCCTCATAAATGATCCACAGATAGTAAATCCCAAGATGAAGCGTCGACTATTCTATGTATCTTAAGCAGCGAACACTTCCCTCGCGTATTTCCCGAGATCGAGCCATACTGTCACAGGGTTAGAGCTCTGTGACTGTCGTACGTGATTGCGGCCATGGTCTCATGTTACGAACTTAAGCGACACAAGGGTCGCCCAAGCCATCGGGACCCGACAGCCCCGCCAAAGGAGGACGATGTAACCCCAGAACCAGGATTGAACCGGAAGGGCGTGCAAGAGTGCTCACTACAGAAGGCTCACTAGCGAGCCAGGGCTCACGATGAGCCAACAACACCATCGTGAGCAGACACCACCAAGGCAAATGGAAGGCAAGGTGTCAGGAGTATAAAATGGCGACTGGAGAACTCAGATTGTTAGATAGTTCGACAGTAGTCAATTGATCATTATCACCGAGACCAGTATTACGCAAGCATACTTGTTGTGAACCTTTTGGCTTCACCGAACGTCTTCTGATAGTGTTAACCTTCAGCTATCTCACTTAGGCAGATCAGACTGCCGTTCGTCACACGGTGCGTTACTCGTGCGTCTACTGGGTTGATCCCCCAAGGAAGAACCGGGGCAGCCAGGCGATCATATGAATTGCACTCGAGGCGAGCGGTCAGCTAGCATCAGCTACTAGCCGAGCCAGGCGAGTGCCAGGGCTCTTCAGCTCCCCCATCCCCCCACTGAGCTGATGATCCTTCCCTTTTTTGCATTGCATTTATTGGTGAGTGCTCATCGTACCTTGCAGAATCGGCAGCTTACCGAGGGGTTATAAAGCGTGGAAATGGTAGAGTTGGTGGTGCAAAGTTGTGCAAGTCCTTGCGTAGCTACACCCATCCGGATATTCTGTGGTGTTGTATTGCAAGTGCTACACTCCAACATATCGCCAAAGTTGCACAAACCCATCGTTTGCCGTCTTCACCTTCTAGAAACAGAAAATATCACATGTCTTAAGACACACTTCCACTTACAACCTCGTGTATTTTATCGTGGCAGCGTCACAACTACCGATATACCCATTCATCCAAACCCAATCCAGACCGAGCCAACCATGGTCCATCATAGCGCATTGAGCCAATGAATCTGCCCGAGATTCAACACAATCTTATCGCCCACTGCTGCTCCCAATGGATGCGACGATCACTACCCTTCCTTGGTAGCATAGTTAGGCGAGCTCTAATTGCTCAGTTGCTCAGTGACCCCAGCCAACTAGATGACAAACCCAGTTGATGTCGCGGAGATAGTCGGCCAGGTACTGCAAGAGTGCAAGGCACTTTGCCAGGGAACTGGACCATTGAGAGCAAAGAACTTATACATACACTTGCTGGATGGGGCTTGTGGGGAGAGAAATGAACCTCAAAGAATCTGGAGAATCCATAGGGGCTTGGCATACAAGTAACGGGGCACAGGGGAAAAAGAGAGGCAGAGAGACAGAGAGAAAGAAGTGGGAAAAGTGACAAGGAAAAACTTTGCTATCACAGTTGCAGTTCTGACGGTGACAACCTCAGTGGAGGAAAGTCAATCGAAGATCCTCACGGACGCTGAGAATCTCACTGGCTCAATGGACCATTTTGGCCTGTATTCCGCCCTGAAGCACCCCGAACGGACACTAACGGTGACAGATCTCATCCTTCACGGGTGTCTGTTGGCTGTTAAAACTTTCACCACGCGGCGAGAATCCTACCTCGTGTTCCCAGTGGAGCTAGTGCGGTGATGACCTGCGCGACGTTCCAGTCATGTGAGTTGAAGCTATCGCCAAGTTCAGGCCGCACACTTTCCTCATTGGCAGTGTGTTCAGAAGTTTATTGGCGAGCTCGGATAAAACGTGGTGTTTCTTATCGTTTTTTCTCACATTATTCGAAATACTGTAGTATAATGCAATTGGACATCGACAGTGAGACACCAAGAGAGTCTAGACTAGCGGGATTTTGGCTGAAGATTATAAACATCAACGGGATTTGATCACAACAGATTGCGCTAAAGATCACAGCCATATAGGCATTGGTCAATGGTCTACTTATATTCGACCTTTACTAATCACAAAGGATCACTAGCCCCGGGGCAAACAGTGATGGCTCACCCCACCCCACCCACGGCGCACCGTCTCGGCGCAGCTCCCGTCTCCGGCCCTCCGCCCCCCGCGCCAAGTTGGACCCCTATTTTCATTTTTCTTTTTACTTTATTGCCCCTATCCACATCGATAACCATTACAATCGCTCTCCAAATACCCAATGGCGCAATCGCAGCTTTCCAAACTAACCCGTCCACCTCATCAATCCTTCCAACCCTCCTAACCCTCACAGCCGCTTTATCGCCACATAATCTCCTTAACCACTCCAATAACCGCCCAAAGACATCATCGTCTACATCTTCCCATAGAGGAAACCAAGCAAATCAACCCCATCCCCACTCTCCCCCAAGAACCCCACAATCTACCACCCCTCCTCCGCCTCAAACACCTTGCACTCGCTCGTCCTCGTACCCGCCTCCAGCGTCCTACCCTTGGACGTAGTAGCCTTAATATAAAAGTTACATATCTTATCACTCTTCTCACCCTGGCACAGCTCAAACTTGATCCAGAACTCCCCTTCAGTGAGAGTCAGCGACACCTCCGACCCTCTACGGCCTCCGTGGACTAACTCTGTAGAACTAGTTCCCTGGCCATTGCCGTATCCAATAGTAAGCGAAACGCTATCAAGCCGGCTTCCACCGCGGAAAGTAATCTTCCTGGCTTTGATAGGCTCGCCCCCCCCCCCCCCCCCCCCCCCCCCCCCCCCCCCAAAACCCCGACTGCCGGAACCGGTCCCCGGCGGACCAAGTCAGGTTCACCAGAACGGGGTTATGATCCGACAATACACTGACCCCGTCGTCAGCCAAAAACTTGGCACCAGCGTACTCAAACCTCGTCGGCGTGAGCTCAACCAACGGACTGCTCCGGTAAAGAACCTTATCCACGATCTCGCAGGTCGCGTTCTCAGCTGGGTTTCCACACGCGCCTGCGTCGCTGGGCAAAACTCCGTCGCGGTGGAGGGAGATCCAAGTATCTGTCAACCCTACCCCCGTCCCCGTGCCGGTAGGGTTTTCGGATGCCAGTAAGGAACGGATACCAGTATCTCCCGACCGTGAATACCGGCTATTCGTATCCCCATACACCAAAACCGCGTTCCCTTGACTATGAGTCTGAATCCACTCGCGGACCTGGCGGAGGTTATCGTTCCTCGCTTCTAAATCCCCGCTTTCCGTGCCGGCGTCTGTGTGCATATTATAGAAATCTACGTAGACCTCTGAGTTTCCTTTTTCATTAGAGGTATCAGTTCCTGATAAAGCGACACGCATAAAGGTGAATCCCTTGGGAGTGAGACAGTCGAATTCGGAGGCGCAGGAGGACTTGTCCCATTTTTGACGCTGGAAGGATCCTGAAAGCCAAGGGAGAGTGGAGAGGGTGTTGAGGCCGGAGCCGAAGGGGACGCCGCCTGAGGTGGGGGTGCGGAAGGGGTGGGTGACTGTGGAGTAGAGCTGGGCGTGGTAGTTGAAGTCCTAGGGGGGAAGGGGTTAGCGAGTATTGGGGGAAGGGGAGGGAGTGGGAATGGATGGATTGGAGCCGGTGATGTGGTTTGGTCTCAAGTGGAACTGCAGGTGCGAAGCGGGAAAGACGTCGCCGTCGTGCATCAAGTGGTGCGTGAGACGGGATGATGCAAGCGCACATTCTCGCACCTCAAACGTGCCTTCCGATATACCCGCCGGCCGACGTGCCCGCCCGCTTGCTTCCTGCCACTTCCATGACCCAATTTCCCAACTTCATCCAACCAACCCTTCTCCCGAATCATCACTGATGAGACACAAAGCTCACCTCCTGCACATGAATAACATCATACCCATACTGCGCAAACTTTCTTCCGATCGTTTTTGCGCTGGCCTCCTTGCCTCCCGGAACGCCGTTGGGGTTGAGGATCGCAGGCAGGCCGGCTACGTTCATCGAAAGAATTGTCAAGTCGCCGGAGGTGGCGGCGGCGACCACTTGTGCAACCAGAGCACCGCTAGTGAGGGCGTCGGACAGCTTCATTTTGAGGATACCGGATTGTCGTCGGCGAGGTCTAGGAAGACGTGGCGTGCGGAAGCTTTGGAGGTGAACAGACCGCGAGGGAACTTTTGTCCAACACACTCAGCGGGTTGACGTCTTCCAATCCTCCTGGACTCCAATGCTCTGGTGTCGTGGGCGATGGGGGAAGATAGACAGAAAGGGAGACAACATTCCAAAGATCGTCATAGCGGTCGGGCATACTTCAACCCTATATCATCATCCATATACCTTCCCTTTCAGGATTTTAAGCCCTTCACGTGTGATTCCCACCAGGAATTATGTTCCCTTCGCTTCGTGTCCCACCTTTCCCCCTCCTGGATCCAGTCTTAACCGTGCCGAATGACGTCCGTCCATCGTCCACTTGCCGAGTAGGTAAACGAGCACTTCGCAGACCGAACGAACGATTGTTTTGACCAAAAGAGACCGTCAAATCATGTATCCCACTTGCATCGTCATAACCGCTTCCCGATATCTGCAAATCGAAGTCCCCGCCCCCCTCTTCTCGGGAGTGTTGCAGTCGGTGATATCGCGGGGAAGGAGGAGGCCAGGAGGGGGAGTGCAGCCCAAGCGCATATTTACAGTGAGGTGGGGAAACTTCCCCAGGGGGTTCCGGGGCACAGATGCTACAAGGTATCCGGCGAGTACCTTTTCTCGGCTCCGCGATACCCTTTGGCTTTGGGAGGGCCTACCTGCAATGGAGAAGAGCTTGCATCAATGTTTTGCAATGCACTTATTCTCTTCTCGAAGGAAACGTGGGATTTGATGAGGGTAGGAAGTCAGGTAGGGAGGAGTGTTTTGAAGAGGTTGCACACCGGCGGAGTTTCAGGCGTGCATGCGCTGGCCGCTGGTGGAGAGAGTACCGCAAGGAAGACGATAGACAAGTACATGGCTTTTGTTCAACGCACGACTAGAATCCACGTTCAGATTGTAAAACTATGAAAAGCTATTCAAGTTTCTCAATCGGACGTGGGATATGGATATTTAGGTGAATATGAGTGCAGCTTGTGAATGCACGCAATCATGAGCGAGTGTCCTGCGATGTGTACTTCCTGACTCCCGGGACATTTCTGGCGGCCCTTTCGACTGTGATCGCGAGAAAGCAATTCGAACGCCAAATTCACTCGGTCTGCCTGTGCGAAAACAGATGCAAAAACCGAAGAGTATGAAAGTTGTTCCTTTTACTGTGCTATGCCCTTTTTATTACACAAGATCTATAAGTTGTCCATTTTGTCCATTCCCCCGGTTTCTGGTTGCTGGTTCGGAATCATGAAAGTTGACATCAACATTACAGGTATGTAAGTCTAACTCGCACACCTAATTATTCGGTCTCGGAGTCGAATTCGTGCGTGCCTGATGCAAGCGGCACTAATCGAGTTTAACACCTAGCACGGTTTTGAAGTCCTGTGGTTGGTTGTTAGTGCTATTCCTTAGAATTGAGTCTGGATTAGCGGTCATCTTACCTCCAGGTTCTCGTTTACTCCATCACCGGTGTCGAATGTCAGCTTCGCGAGCGTTTGCTTCTTGGTCTGTAATGCAACAATGTTCTTCGGCTCTCGTTAGTAATGCCGCCGTCAGTGAAACTGGTGAAACATTGCATGTGTGGCTTACTTCTTCCACTGTTCCTTTCATGATGTACCTCGTTACGATGACATTTTTCGTCTGGCCCATGCGAATTGCCCTAGCGATGGCCTGTGCCTCGACTGAAGGATTCCAGTGCGGTTCAACGACGTGTACGTGACTCGCCGCTGTAAGATTGAGCCTTTTGTAGATATTAGCAGAGTTTTTAAGATGGAGAAAACATGGAAAAGATGCGTTGTGGCTTACCCGACTGCCCCTGTGCCCACAGACATGATAAGAACGGGCGCTTGATGGTCTTCTTGGAAGGTCTTTATGAGTCTTGTTCGTTCCGAGGTGCTTGTTTTTCCATGTACAAGAAGTGTAGAGACCCCTGCGTCTCTAAATATGTGGACGAGGCCGTATAGAGTGGGTATCCATTGAGAAAAGATGAGGCTAGTTTCTTGTCAGTTGGCAATGTCCAGTCGGGTTCCAATAGGCATCATGACACTTACTGCTTGGTGCCCGCTTCAGCTTCAAGTACTTGCTTTCTCACAGCTTTGAGCTTCGTTGAGAACAAATCTGTCTGCAACGAGCTATGGAAATCAATTGCATCTATGATGCCATCCCCTAGCAAGCATGTTGGGTTAGGATTGCCTGCACTTACGGATGGGCTATTGGCACGAAGAGGACGGCGGCAGTCTGGGCAGAACTGAATATCCTCGCAGCCCTCATCTAATAATGAGCATCGTTCACAAGATGCGTTAATTTCCCCGTCCTGCGGCGTGAGGTAACCCGTAGAGGCCCATGGAGGGCTCAAGGTTCCATGATTGCATACCATGCGCATCTTCAAGGTAGCAGTGAATAGTACGTTGTACAGCTTGAGGGCACCTTTATCGTTGCCACTGACGATGTCATCCAAAGCCCATTTTGCCCTGCTCAAAATGGCATCATAAAGCTTCTGCTCCTGGTCAGACAGAGTTTGATAGATGGTCGTAGCTGTTGATGGGGGAAGATCGAGGCATTTATCCGTTCGGCGAAGACAATACCGACGGAGATAGGCTCGTAATGGCTGAGAGTCGCACATGCCTCCGCCGGAGAGGGGTTCCAGGACGTGCTTGCGGAATGAGTTTTTCGCAGAATGGGGCGGTAACCGAAGGAAATCGGCAAGGGATGAGAGATCTTCTAACTTGTTCTGGATGGGTGTGCCTGTCAAGCACCACCGTCTGCTGGTATTGAGAGTTGAAGCGGCTCGGAAGTAGTGGGTGGAAGAGTTTCGTATCTCATGTGCTATCAAATACGTCGATGTTGAGTTACTTTAGCCACAATTTCGGTGCCCAACGGCAAAAAAGATTTGATCTTACCTTCGTCAAGGACCACCCTATACCACTCCATCTTGTGAAGTAAACCGCTTTTCTTGTAATCGGACGCAAGTGTAGAGTATGTTGTGAGAACCAAATCTGTGTCTATGAGAGGCTTGTATTCTCGAGGCTTTTGTTCCCCATGGAATACTATGACGTGTAGAGCTCCACACATGTGACTAGAAATAGAGGTAATTTTGCATTAGCTTGTCAGTCGAAAGGTGTGGCGAGAAGGATTTGACTCGTACCGTTCAATCTCGAATTTCCAGTTATCAATCAGCTCTTTAAAAGACGCAATCAGCTATGAGCTTAAATCCGCAAGACTTCTGAGTAAAACCTACGCCGTGAGGGTACGACAATCAAAGTGGCTCTCGTAGGTGTTTTTTGGGCAGCTTGAGGAAACGCGAAATCGGCGAAGTCACCAGCAGATCCCAATGTATGTAGGATGGTGACAAGTGTACTGAGGGTCTTGCCCATTCCCATCACGTCGGCGATTAGGCCGCCATAGTTAGGTTTAAGCTGAATTGAACTTAAATGTTGTTAGTTAGCGTTTGTGAAGGCTAATCGGAGAAGGGCTTTGCCGTACCATGGCAAATAAGTGTCATACAAAGAGCTATTATCCGAAAGACTCTCATTTTCGCGATCAAGCATAAAGCGAACAGCTTGTTCTTGGTGACTGTATAGGGTAAGTTAATATAAAGGGCCCTCTAGGTGTTCTGCGTGTTACCAAGATTAAAGGTGACGATAATGAAATAGCACCTGCCTTGTAAGTCTGGCCTTCAGACGGTCCGAGTGTACGAGCGGAGTCACCTCTTTAATAGAGACTACGTTCAAAGACTCAAGGATGCTGTCAACCTCTCCACGAACTCTAGCTCTAAGATTGGCCGGCCCAAAAGAGTGATTGCTCACACCAATTAGATCGTCGAAATTGATTTCATCCCCGGGTACCACAAAGTACTGCGGATTGCGGTATTTAATCCCCGAGCTCAAAGCCTTTGGATGTTGAAGAAATGCGGAGATTTTTGACAACCGCTTGGCGACTTTGTTCTCGGCAATACTATCTTGGGGCCCAAAGATATTGACTGAGATGTCCTCCAGCACAGGAGATTTCCTAGCAAGACCCCTTTTCCGCTTCGAGAGGACTGTTGTACCAAACACAGCCTCGAATCGAATACAAGGTACTTGACGTAGCGCGGCCAATGCGTCCTGCGTGACTTGGTCGGCAATAGCGAATGCCGTCCCGTTCTCCAAAAACAGACAGAAGCAGCCTTGCCATCTGTTTACGGGAAAATGAACAAACAATGCGTCGTTCTTGCTGTTCTTGATCTGGTCTTCGAGTGGGCCCAACCCATTGATACATTGGGCCCTCGCCTCATACAGCTAAAAGTGTAATGTCAAGTCAATTTCAGGGCGTTGGTAGGTAGAGACAGTCAAATATTAAATGGAAGCTATATCATAAGAAAAGCTTCTACAGGACGGGACCCGGAAGAACTTACCGCGCCATAGCAGATCCTATCACCAATGCCAGATGTTTTGTCGATAGTGTCGCTAACTTCGGCTTCCTCAACAGCACTTGAAAAATGGCGTTTTGTACCGGAGGTCGTAGGTGTCATGATTGGCATACAACATGACGCGCTCAATGTGGTTTGAAAGAGTTCCTCACACTGACTGATGAGCGCAGAGGACGAAAGCCACAACGATGTCAAAGAGGCTAGGCACAACGCCTGGAGAGCAGACAGCTGGACAAGAAGGAAAACAAGAGAAGCTGGAAAAAATCAGTACAAGTCTCATGGAAGTTCTAGCTGGAATTGTCTCGAGCTGGGTGCAACGCGGTTTTCTTTGCCAGGAAACGCTGTATAAGGAGGCTGACACTCCATACCGCCTAGCGAAGGGGGGGGGGCGGGGGGGGGGGGGGGGGGGGGGGGGGGGGGGGGGGCACGACGAGGTCCTTGGCGAATGAGGGAAGATCAACAATTCGTTCTCCTCTTCTGAGATCAAGATTGAGGATGTTGTGCGACTCTCGTTAGGCGAGTTGGCCGCCTGGCTTGGGATGGTGGCATCTTTCTAGTCCAGATTAGGAAGTACCCGGGCGTGTAATGGTGGCCTTGTCCACGATGCACCCACTGAGACTTGGGGGCAGTGCTTTGCAATGTTGTCGAGACTCGAGACTCGCGACAGCCAGGGCCCAGCTCCAAGCCTTGGCGGGATAGAACACTCCCATGTGTACTAGGTCCGTCGATCAGATCTTTGCGTTCGATGTTTGCTATGAAAAAGTCTCCCTGAGTATTTCGAACAAGCATGGAAGAAGTTGCTAAGAGGAAGTGTTGGTGGGTCCCGAGCAGGCATTTGGGTACACTACACGAGTCACATGCTCTGTGCCGTGCCCACTCTGTGCACTGCCCAGACCACACCGTTTCTAGCCTTCCAGCCTCGCCAGTCTCTCCTCCTCTCCATAGCACACACACTCAATAACCCTCATACAATCGGTTGATTTCGTTGTTCGTAATCTCACAGGAAGTGTTGCGCCCCAGCTTCGGCATCGCGGGCGGTTTGTACTGAAATGGTGGGCGTGAAGTGAAGGTATCTATGCCCTGAGGCCTGAGATGATACAAAGTACTTACCTAGTGTAGGTTCGATGCACAAAACAACCAACAGATTGAAAGGGCGTTGGATACCAGTGTCCTGTATTTACGCCGGTCTGCGGGGCTTTCTCCCTCCAGCTTCTTCTCTTTCATCCTCCAATCAACTACCTCTACAATTTCCCACCATTGGTTTGGCTCGCCTTGTCTTCTTTTTATTAGTACCCGTGAGTGTTTGGATGCAGTCGTTGTTCATTGGCTGCGCTGCGGCATTGCCTGTGGCTTAGTGGCTTCTTGTGAAACGAGTCGGGGGGGGGGGCTCTGGCTGACTGTCAGGCTCACTGCCGCTCACTGCTCCGCAGCACGTCCACGTCACAATCCATCTGCGGGTGGATGCGGGACACACTTCAGTTCCTGTTGTGAAGGAACTTCATGAAGTGCTACAGTACCACTTTCCCGAAATTCTTCAAATCCTCTGATTATCTCAATCCGCTTCTCCGCCCAGATTGATCAAGTTTTCGACGGTGCACCTACTCTCGCTCCAGCAATTGGCATGCAACGGCTGAAATGCCGCCACCATCAGAGAGCTTCAAACGCGCCTTGGCCAGATTCGAAAGGGATGTTGGGCCAAAACGTGCCCAGGAGTTTTCCAACTGTTCACTGCACGATGTTCACTTATTGATGAAGAAGATTCAAGCCGAACAAGAGAAAAAGGGGGAAATGCGCCATCTCAAGCGTCTTGAATCCTTCCTTGAGGCTATGAAGGAGCTCGGTAAAGTCATAGAGGTCTTTACTAACACGACCGTATTCTTATGCTACGTCTGGGTGAGCATTATCCTGCCTGTTTGTTTATTAGTGTATTCCATCCTCACAGACTTACTTGTTACAGGGACCCATCAAGTTCCTGCTTGGAGTGAGTACTTATCTCTACCCCCATATTCCTCACTACCTCATTTATAGAGAGCTTCAACTCACAGCCATGTTCCTACCAATAGGCCGCCAGCACCCACCTTCAATCGCTTGACAGACTCCTGGATATGTACTGTGATATTGAAGAGAATCTCGCTGGCTTGGTGCACTATGAGGCAACCTTCGAGCGCAATACACGCCTCGGACCCGTTCTTGAGGATTATTACTTGGACGTGCTTAATTTCCATAAGGAGGCGCTTGCTGTATTTGACCGACCGAGTATGCCATTCTTTTATCCTTCTCCGTTTCGGGCCTCAAACCACTAACCCTTCGCAAATTCTAGAATGGAAGATGCTGATCGATGCTGCCTGGAAAAGATTTGAATCGAAATTTGCTGTCATCCTCCAGGCCCTAACAAGACGTAAGGAGATTCTGAACAGTGAAAAGCTATCCGCTTCTCTTGACCAGATTATCAAGTTGCGAGACGAAATCCACGAAGTAAACACCAGGCAGAAGCAGGTGGCAGATAAGCAAGAAGAAGAGACGCACAAGGAGCGGAAGAGAGCAATCATGGGGAGGTTGTCCATCCCAGACTACCAGTTTGACTACCGATTCTTCATTGAGGGCAGAGACAAATCAAACGACAAGCTGGGAACTTCTTCAGGAACGTGGATTTTCGACGATCCCATATTTCAGGCCTGGCACCTCGGTGATGCTGCTGGAAAACGAGTCCTCTACATACACGGAAGGCCAGGTGGAGGTATAATCTTTCCCGCGAATTTACACGCATCTCAAGTCTCCCTCCCTAAAACGCGAACATATAATAGAGAATCATGCATTCAGCTGACGTTTGACTTAGGGAAATCAACGCTCATGGCCACGGTAATAGAACGGCTTCTGAGTGACATGAGACCAGGTATTGCTCTCGCTTTCTTTTACTTTCGCCGCCAAAATGCAGACAAAGATAATTTCAACAGTCTGCTCCGCGCGCTTCTTGGACAGCTCTACGATCGAGATCCCATTCTAAGCGCCCACATTGAAATCGAGACATCAAAGCATGATGTACTTCGTACGAAAGTATTACAGGAGCTCGTGAGCACCGCAGTAGGGACCTATCCTACAACTTACATCGTGCTAGACGGGCTGGATGAATGTGCAAATGAGGAGGAAGAGAGAACGATCAAATGGCTGCTGGCGCTCTGCGATCATTCCCCTGGCCTACGAATTCTTTTTTCGGGCCAGCGGGATGGCGTGCTAGACCATCTTCTCAGATCATCCAAGTCAGCGCATTCAATCCTCCTCGACACAGCACCTGGCCATGTTGGAAATATCAAAGACTATTGCCAAAGCCTTGCAAGGGGCATACAGACCGAATTTAAGAATGAGCTGGAACCATCGTTGGTGCAAAAGATAGTAGATCTAGTTTCAGGAAAAGCTGATGGTACGTCAAAGCCCCTTGATTGAGTAAAGCAATATCCAGGGTTTTGGGGTAGATACTGATACATACCACAGGCATGTTTCTCTATGCAAAGCTAGTTCTCGAGCATCTTCTTGACCTATCGTCTATCGCCGAACTAAAGCAAGAGTTGCAACCTGGGGTCTTCCCGGTGAGTTTAGAAGAAGCGTTAGTCAATCACTCTTTTCACATTATCACCACTTTCCTGGTAACCAGGGGCAATTCGCAAAATATTTACCTAACATGCATTATCTGTCAGGTACGAAAAATTGGAACATCGCTTGCAGAAGGACTCCTCAAGGGCCAAAAGCAAGTGGAAAGCAGCGATCAGAACTTTGAGCTATGTGGTCTATTGCAGGCGGACCCTCTTTTGGAGGGAAATACAGTCTTTCTTCTCCATCGACCAGTTAACTGGAGAAGTAGACTACGATCGCCGTCCTATCAAGAGCTACAAGCAGCTCTGTGGCTCTTTCCTGGACTCGCACACTATCAACAAAGACTACACCGGCCCCGAGGACGAAGTCCACTTGGTACATGAAACAGCCCGCGAGTAAGTACTTTGTCTACTACCTACGATATGTTTCATATTTCTCATTCCAACCCTAACAGCTCATTTTGCAGATTCTTAATACAGAGACAAATCGTGAATTCCACGCGAGTGCACTTGGAACTCTCAATTTTTTGCTCCCAGTATCTTTTATCTCCACCCTTCGCGCTGGGGATTGCGGAGGATAAGATCATGTCATGGGCTAGAAGGGGTTCGTACGCCTTACAAGACTATGCACTGCAGTACTGGCTCGACCATCTCCGGGAAAGCATCAAGGCTTGCGGCACACGACAGGGCGCTGGCTGTCAAACTGCCATTCAATGGGCTTATCTCTTCCTCCAATCGTACGGAGACCATGCAAAGATGTCGACTCTTGGTGACAACGGCGATTTTCCAAGTGTGGCTCAAGTGGTCGACCGCATTCCGGAATTCGGTGGTGAGCGGAATCTTTACTTCAACATCGAAGGAAGAACTGAGACCATCCGGCAGGCTATCGGAAAGTTGGACGAGCAGACACTCACCTCTGGAAAGACAAAGATTCCTCTTAGTCAGCTTCAAGGGCCGCTGACCGTGCAAAAATGTTCGAAACCGTGGTGCAATTTCTTCAAGGGCAATCTGCAGACCGTGGAAGCACGAGAAAAGCACATCAGTTGCCACGAGCGTCTGTTGCGTTGCCTGTTTGAAAGCTGTCCGATGTCCGCCGTTGGGTATAGTTCCTCTGCCGAACTCCAAAAGCACAATTCGAAGTACCACACACAGAGCAGTAATCGGAATCGCTTCCCGAAGCTTGCTAGAGGTAGCTTACCTGACGACGTGGACGAGAAGCCCNCGCCGTTGGGTATAGTTCCTCTGCCGAACTCCAAAAGCACAATTCGAAGTACCACACACAGAGCAGTAATCGGAATCGCTTCCCGAAGCTTGCTAGAGGTAGCTTACCTGACGACGTGGACGAGAAGCCCGAATTCATGGATCTCATGTCGGCATCAAGAAGAGGAGATACGAATACTATAGATGACCTACTCGGGGCCCGAACCCAAAAGGACGCGCGGCAAATGGTCAACGAAAAGGATAAATCAACGGGCGAAGCACCTCTTTACATTGCCGCCCAAAACGGACATGCTCAGGCGTGTAGAGCTCTCTTGCGTTTGGGAGCAGATGAAAATGCGGTTGTTAAGCTGCTTCTCTATACTGGCAACCGGGATGGACGGACAGCGCTATATATAGCGGCGCAAAATGGGCATGAGGCGGTTGTTAAGCTGCTTCTCGATACTGGCAAGATTGACGCAGATCCTAAGGATAGGGCTGGACAGACAGCGCTGCATATGGCGGCAGAGAATAGGCATGAGGCGGTTGTTAAGCTGCTTCTCGATACTGGCAAGATTGACGCAGGTGCTCAAAACTGGGCTGGACGGACAGCGCTGCATATGGCGGCAGCAAATGGGCATGAGGCGGTTGTTAAGCTACTTCTCGATACCGGCAAGGTTGACGCAGATCCTAAGGACCGGGATGGATGGACAGCGCTATATATAGCGGCAGCAAATGGACATGAGGCGGTTGTTAAGCTGCTTCTCGATACTGGCAAGGTTGACGTAGATCCTAAGGATAGGGCTGGACAGACAGCGCTGCATATGGCGGCAGAGAATGGGCATGAGGCGGTTGTTAAACTGCTTCTCGATACTGGCAAGGTTGACGCAAATGCTCAAAATTGGCTTGGATGGACAACGCTACATATAGCAGCAGCGAAGGGGTATGAGGCGGTTGTTAAGCTACTTCTCGATACCGGCAAGGTTGACGCAGATCCTAAGGGCCAGGATGGATGGACAGCGCTATACATAGCGGCGAAGAATGGGCATGAGGCGGTTGTTAAGCTGCTTCTCGATACTAGCAAGGTTGACGTAAGTGCTAAGGATAAGAATGGACGGACAGCGCTGCATATGGCGGCAGAGAATGGGCATGAGGCGGTTGTTAAGCTGCTTCTCGATACCGGCAAGGTTGACGCAGATCTTAAGGATGGGACTGGACGGACAGCGCTGCATTCGGCGGCAGAGAATAGGCATGAGGCGGTTGTTAAGCTGCTTCTCGATACTGGCAAGGTTGACGTAGGTGCTAAGAATAAGGATGGACGGACAGCGCTGCATATGGCGATAAAGAATAGGCATAAAGCGGTTGTTAAGCTACTCAGCCTTGCGTCCTAAGAGGCAGGCTTGGAGAACAACTCCACCTCGAGTCAGCCTTTCACAATCTTTCCTCCTACAAGAATTGATCTTGGTTTACTCCCCAATCTTTATTGTTTACTCCCTATTGCTTCCTACCGTATTGGGAGTCCCCCTGGCCGTCATACATCTCAACAGCAACGCTGAAGGGACCGCAATAGCAATATCACGCAGAATGTATTTGTAGTAGTTAAAAGTGACAGAACCTTCTCGTATGTTCTGGCAGGCGCGGAAGGCTCTAGCAACAATGCCTCGCTTTGTACTCAAGCTTTTGGTCGATCTTTTCGGGTCCCAGATGGTTGATATTATGTCGGGGATGCGGGGTTTGACGTGCGGCAGGGAATTGTGGATTTGTAAGAATAGAGAAATGAAGAAGGAGGCTTCGCCGTGCGAGGAACCCGCCCTGAAGATGTACTAAGTTGAAGAAATTACGAAAGTTGACTCTTCCCTTTCAGAATCTTTTGTCAATGACAATCTTCCCCGAGTCAATCGTACCGCAGATGTTGAGTGTCCTTCTCCTTTGGAATCTTACGCTAGCACAATTCAGAAAGGTTCTCATACTTGGGCTACTTCAAGCCTTCGAGTTTCAGCCTTCAACGCTCAAACTCATTTCTAGATTTTCCTAAACCGAAGAAACCCGAGGTTGAAGAAGCCGCGGAAGCCCTTCTCCTTCGGAATTTTATTAGAATGTCTATACAGTTCAAAACGGTTTTTCTACTTATGCCATCGGATTAGCCCGTGACTGCCCAGGTTGCCCAGTCATGGCTAAGTTCAACCGATGACTGGTGCAAGCTGCTAGGCCGCTGCTGGTGAGATAGCGGCAGGCAGCCGTCGCTGGCCAGCAGGAAAGTAGAGCTCTTCACGACCCTACTCATGCCTATCCTACGCACAGTCAGAGTTAGCTTCGTAGGACAATAACGAATTGTTATACATTATACCTAAGAACGCCCTGCACCGTCTCGGAGGAGGGACTGGAGAGCATGCCGATGATGGCAGGCCGGAGTTAAATGGTCAGAGGCCGTAACGTTCACGGCGTTGATCGCTGAGAGGAGAGCTTTGAAGGCTCGCGGCCGAGCTTTAATGGAAGGGGGGTTTGATGTCACAGCACTGGCGGCCAGGTCTGACAGTTTGGCTGAATAGGACGAAAGGGGCATGTACGATAAGATCAGGAGACGGTCGTAGAATAGCTGAAGGTAAAGACTATTAGGTGCTATTCGGTAAAGCCAAAAGGCCTCGATTCTCCTCGATCGGATAAGTGGTCTCTTCCTTGGTGGTGTTTGGGAGAGCCAACACACTTGTAGTAGCTTCGTCACAGCTACATGGTCTTAGTTTGGATGCAGGGAATCGCGGCTTAACCTGTGGCTTTATACCACCGACAAGGTGTTGAAGGTATTCAAGACTTTCCTTCACACTAGTAATTTCGCTTGTATGAGCGATGAAATGATACTCCTCTTTCTGGATCAGCCCTGCTGACTGATGGGAAGAAGCTCAGTCTTGTGAATAGTCGTTACTGCCGCTCCGACATCTCCGGTTAAGAATTCGGCCTGCGGCTTTGAATTTGGTTGTGATAACCCAGAACAGTTCTACAACTTTACGCCCCTGCCGCTGGAGGATAAAGGTCACCATGTGCTCCCATAGAACCATGATATCGAAGCCTAATTTAGAATTAACCTTCAATGTGCTAGCCCGCCTCATAGCCTTAGCCGCGCTTGGCGTGAGTAGGTGGAAACGGTGTATTTGGTGAGCTTAGCGTGAGTGATGGGATGAAAACGCTTCTGGAAACGCCAGCGTTTCTACACCTCTGCCGGCGTATAAAAGGTTAATTTTTGACTTTTGCCACAGCGTGGCACTTACAGAAAAGTGCCCAGCCGCTAACCTCTGTTCCCCTACTTTCTGTAGGATCGACGTACTCGCCCTAACATTCATATCCCGGCAGAGGTGTAGCTGAGTCATCCAAACCCCTGTAAAAAAAAACTACTCTCATAGATAAGCTACCGATATGTCTGCTTATCTATGGGAGCAGGAAGGACAGGAAACGGGTCTTTTAATCACGTGGTAGGGTCAAAAAACTGAACCACCACCTCCCATATCGATATCGTTCGGACGGAGGCAAGACGGTAAGTGTGGAGGCGGCGCTAAGAAGATGAATATAATTGGACGGATTACGAGAAAAGTTGACCGTCCTGACACTGCGGCTAGATCTTTTACACGGGTAACTCCAAGATTGCACTCGATCAGAAGACCATTCCTGATTGGTTCCTAGTACTTCTCGGCCCAGTTATGTGTATGTAGATGAGAGCGTGGCAAGCGAATCTCTCGCTCTTGTCTTGTTGGATCACGGTTTGGTGATCCACTACGACAAACTGATCACGATGGACCTCCTTCCTCTACCTGCCTTAACCTACCTCCTTCATCTGCCTGCATTAGCCTACCTTTTTCATCTGCCTGCATCAGCCTACCTCTTCCCTTCCATCCTGGCATGTCATAACCATGGTGGTTGGCTTGCACACACTGCCGGCGCAGCCGCCAACACTTTTGTAGACGAGTCGATTGCGCTTACCTCCTGCCGTTGGAGAGCGGGGATATGAGGGCTGTTAAAAAAAACTTTGGACTAAGAAGGAGGTGGTTAAGGTTGTGAGGGACTGGATGGCTGCGCACTAGGGGTTGTCAACTTGAGACGATCTGATCTGGTGTGTGGTGGTTGGTGGTTTTGTGATGATGGAATGACTGGCTTGTTGATTTGTTGATTTGGTTTTATTGTTGTTGCGGAAATGGAAACCGGACTTCCACTTGGGTGGTTCGGTGGTGGGAATTAATGAGAAAAGCGAAACATGGCAAGGGAAAGCAAGAGACAAAAAGGGACAAGAGTGGTAAACAACAGGAAGGGTGTTTTAAGGAAGGAAATTTGGACTGGAATTCGAGTGTGAGAATGTTTTCGGTCGGTTTGCATCTTCAGAGACCAGTGATCAGTGGAAGAAGGAATGAAGAGGAAATACCTGAATGGGTTCGGTTTTCAGTTGCAGTTGATGTACGATACCCAGGTCAACCTACCTACCTTTACCTACCGTACGGCTTCGACAGGAAGCATAGTGGAAAGAGATGATACTTAGATTTGACTGTTCCCGATGTGTTCCCGATGTGTTCCCGATTCCGTGACATGTTCTGTCATCTGTGTGATCAACAAAAGAACAGACAGTGGACAGCAGCCAAGAGACAACCGACAACAGACATAAGCGTCGAGAGAGTGAAAGGTAAGGACACGACGGCCAGCACGGAGGCAGACATCCCTCTCTTATATCTCCCAGACCGCTTGTGGTGATCAATTGATATTCCAATTCAGCCGCTGATGCCGGCGCGGATGTTCGTTGGTTGTGTCCACCTTTAAGTCTTCTGAGGCTCCAGAGAGAGAATTTAGCCTAAATTACCCGTGATAATCCCACAGTTCCTGACTGGTGCGCTTGCGAACAACGACAACCACGTAGACGACGACAAGAGCATCACCAAAAATCATGAGAACATCAACGTGAAAGATCAGCAGGTAATGCGCTGTTTTGCTATGAAGGTTCAAAAAGATGCTATCTGTCTGGAAAAAAGAGAAAAATATGGCAAAATTGTTAAGCGAGTGGAGTCGCGACAAAACACCAAAAGAAACACACACAAAAAGACATACAACACCAGGGATTCGCTGGTCGTCACCGACCCAACTACTAGTTTGGCCCTCACTAAGCTTGTGTATGGGAGTGGGAAGGACAGGAAACGGGTCTTTTAATCACGTGGTAGGGTCAAAAAACTGAACCACCACCTCCCATATCCGTATCGTTCGGACGGAGGCATTACGGTGAGTGGGGAGGCGGCGCTAAGAAGATGAATATAATTGGGCGGATTACAAGAAAAGTTGACCGTCCTGACACTGCACCAAGATTGCACTCGGTCAGTAGACGAGTCGATTGGCTGAGAGAGCTGTATGCTAGGGCTGCGGAACAAGGTGACGGCGGCGTTGAGAGCGACAAGGCAACCACAGCTCTAGGATCAGAAGCCGGCAGCTAGGGTGGGATGGCTTTAAGCCTGGGCGGGGGCCCGTGTCAGCACCCCCGCCCCCTGGCATACTTGCATGGGGCTTGGCTCGAAGCGAGGCTGGAAGCCTTGATATCAAAACAAACGCTACCCGAAGTGAACCCTCTGGTTGCCTTTTTGGCATGTCCTCCATTGCAGCATCAAAGCTGCATTTGATCCTTGAAAGACGAAACGTTGATGTGGCACGCTAACATCAGGCTTGATGCCAGGTGCGGCGCTACGAAGATCTCTCCACCTTTCCGTCGCTAGAGGGTGTGCAATCCATTAGGCGTCATTTGTAGAAGGAGTTGAAGGACACTACCCTTTATCCGTACTTTATCTACCGCATGGTGTATGGCCAGAAGCCATTGGATGCTTAATGTACGGCTAGGTAACAATACCGACCGGGGCTGGTTACTTACCTAATCTTCCACGATGGGCGGTTGGATACCTCTACCTTAGGACAAGCTTTATATTTCTTTTTTTGTGAATAATTTGAAAATAACATACTAGTTAAAACCTCGAATGACCGTCGCACTTGTTTTACAGGGTTGACCCTAGACCGGGCATGTGCCTTCAGCCTTACCCGGCCTCCATCTGCATCCAAATGTGTACTAACACTCTTATACTAATGATCGCAAAGGATATGCTAGTGTTACGAACTTAAGCGACACAAGGGCCGCCCAGGCCCGACAGCCCCACATAAGAAGGACAGTGTAACCCCAGGACCAGGATTGGACTGGAAGGGCGCGCAAGAGTGCTCACTATAAGAGAGGGCTCACGATGAGCCAACAACACCATCGTGAGCAGACACCACCAAGGCAATGGCAGGCAAAGGTGTCAGGAGTATAAAGGGACGACTGGAGAACTCAGATTGTCAGATAGTTCGACAGTAGTCAACAGATCATTATCACTGAGACTAGTATAACGCTACCATACTTGTCGTGAACCCTTTGGCTTCACCGAACGTCTTCTGATAGTCTTCACCTTCAGCTATCCCATTTAGGCAGATCAGACTGCCGTTCGTCACAGCTAGTGTCTGTTAGCGCAAAGCTCCCCACCGGCGTGTCTTCCTCGGCTCAGCTCGGATATGTCTTTTTTCGACGTCCGGAGCATTTAGGCTCTACTTACGACGTCCCTCCAAGTTATTACATTTAGCAGCGAAATTAAAGAGTGTAATATCGAAAACGTATCTACTATATTGGCAGCTTCATAATACCCTAGCGTCTTCATAATAATGGTACCATACTATTTGATAACTAGAGGTATTGTTGGTGGGTCCAGTAGGTACTGAACTGGCGGCTTAGAGTTATGTGCTCTGTGCCATGCCTACCGTGCCGTGCCCAGACCGCACCACTTTTTAGCCTTCCAAACTAGCCAGTTTCTCCTCTTCTCTATAGCATCATTACAGACTCAATTAACCGTAAATACGCTTGCTCTCGTTATTCGTGATCTTATAGGTATCTAAGGAAACCGAGTGGCGTTTTACTCTACTTAGAGGTGCCTCTAGGTGAACGAAAGCACGTCGAAACGGTCAAGCACTTGCGCTTACAACAATTCCCTTCTACCTAATTGCTACGAGCTCCGTCTATAAAAGACGGCCATCGTCTTACTTTCGTTAGAGACGATACTTTGCTAGCAATCATCACCATCGGATTAACTCATCTATCGTTCCACATAGCGCAGCGTTTCCATATATCAAACATATATAATACCTCTAGGTTTGTATTGTATGTTATTTGGATGCCACCATATATAGATCGTGATGAAGAGAAAATAAGATGTGAGAGACAAGAGACCGAATCCGGGGACTACGTATTACGGGTAAGACTGAAGTAACAACGGTGAGCCTTGTTTGTTAAACGGGGGCAGAGAGCGGGTGAGGAGATGGATTGCAAGGGGGTCTATGATCTTTAACGACAATTTCCAAAACGACATTATACAAATGATAATAAGTCATATCCAAATCGCTATTTACATGAGAGACTGGCCACATTGACACCCAAAAGCATGGGCACGATACATATACTACCCTCCGCTGAAATATCCACATTCAAAACGCCTACCGGCGTTTAGCATTCCTCCCGTCGGTTATCCACCTTAAGCATCCAGCGGCTTTTGCGCCCTCACCATGCGCCACTTAACGATACCATGGATCTTGCGTTCCCTGAACTCTTGGCGAACAGCAGCGGCGTAGTTCGCGATTTCCTTCTGGGTCCACCCCAGGTAGGTGGGCGCTAAATAGACAAGGAAGCCCTCGATGTCATGTGTCACCGCCACAGACTGGTAGAGACCCAGCTCCTTCATCTTCGGGTCATCAGACCAGGGTGAGATGGGAACCTAGATCTCGGGGTCAGCTTCAGCTCGTCCTAAGGGCTTACGGACAAGGAAGATCTTACCCAGTGATCCTCAGACGTAATGTTGGTGAACCCAGCGTTCTCCATTCCCTTTTCCATCAGGTCCGAAGAAGCCAAGTTGAACTCGATCCCGGTCTTCCCCCCAACCTCTCTCCAAATTGGACCCCACTGGGCTATGGCGGAATCATCAGGCATGGTTCCATCAAAGCATGACCATGAAGCATCAGTGTCAAGATGTTCAATCCAAGCACCGGGCTTGGCACACTTATACGCCTCCGTATACAGGGCATCCCAATCCTTGATGATGCCGGTCATAAAGCGAAGATGAATAAAGTCGAAGTAATTCTCTTCATAGGTCCACTCCTTGGTTGCGTCATCGATCACGAAGCGGGCGTTTGGAGGTACCCAGCTAGGTTGAATAGGGGAAATGTCGGTGCCAATTACGTTGCAATTGGGATGATCATCCGCAAAGTCACTGTTATATGAAAATAAGATGTTAGCAATCGAAGATCGACCCAGGAATCTGACAGGTCAGGCTTACATGGCCCAGACTCCTGTATGTAAAGATGGTTAGTAAAGTTGAGTAAAGGGAAGAGATGGCGGTCCAGGCTGATCAGCTTACCAGTGCCGGTACCGATATCAATAGCGTTCTCGATCTCCTTCTCATTGAGCGGGGACATATACAGTTTCCCATCGAACAATTTAACCATGGCCTCGTGTAAGATATCCAACATCTCATTTGCCTTGGCATCATTAGGGCCCCTGAGTGGTGCACATGGACGAGTAGTTAGTTCAGCTCCACAACATTAACGGGTACAGCACTTGTTTTGCTAATGCTCTCCAGTTCAGACGTACCAATACTCCGTGTCAGTCACAGAATCGCTGTGGTAGGTTCGTCCCAGGACATTACGGTAGTGCAAGATGCTGGAAGCGATCGAGGCGGTCGAACTATCGGCATCACTTCCCAGGGTCGAATCATTATCCTCATCCAGCTCCTATACGTATACGGGACTTTTTGTTAGCATCCGCCATTCTCAAAATAATAGATGGAAACGATGTGATGTCTCATTTGTTGACAATCAATCTAGCTCACTCGCCAGGAGAAGAGGAGATGAGAGTCGTCGTACGAAGTGCGAGACACCTGTTCTTATATAGGACAATGGGCATGCGTCCGTCGGACGCAGATGCTGCCACTGCTTAACACATATCATTTGGGTAGGTGTGAGACCGCCAGGAGCTCCTGCATGACAGACGCCTGGTGGAAACCGAAAAGAGGATGCATAGAGGTAGGTAGAYGAAACGAACCTGCTGGCCCCAATGAGCACCGGGCAGAAGGTCAACAGGCKCCGAAGGCTCATTGCCCRCTGGAGACGTGGGAGCGGGCGTGNGACAGACGCCTGGTGGAAACCGAAAAGAGGATGCATAGAGGTAGGTAGACGAAACGAACCTGCTGGCCCCAATGAGCACCGGGCAGAAGGTCAACAGGCTCCGAAGGCTCATTGCCCACTGGAGACGTGGGAGCGGGCGTGGGCGACTTCGCGGGACCGGGCGTGGGCGACTTCTTTCCCGCTGGGGACGCGGGACCGGGTGTGGGCGACTTCTCCTTTCCCTTTGGCGACTTTGCTTCGGGTGTTGGTGACTGTGCCTTTTTGAGAGGGGAACTCATCGTCGCGGATGGATATCGAAAGAGTTGAAAGATTGGCCTGTGAACTGCAGAGGTTGGCCAAAGTCGATGCTTGGTGTTTTGGGGTGCCAGCGGCCCAGTATATAAGATTTTTCGTCACCTAGTTACCCCTCCTCGAAAACGAGTCTTCCGAGGCTGCCATTGCATAGAGCGTCAAGAGTGAAGGTAACCTCCTTCCTTTTGAACTGTGTGCTCCGGTCACCTCCTTCCTTTTGACTGTGTTCTTGGGTCACATTAAGTAATGCTTATTTGCTGGAGACCTTTCGGTACCTGTTGAACTAACAGCAAGCACGCAGCCACAGCCCAATGTCAGTGGTAGTTGTCAGGTAGTTTTATGTACCATGACTGTAGGCTTTTGTTGAATCAAGGATTCCATTGGCTGCAATCCTTACCAGCTACCGAGGTGGTGGAAAAACACAGTGAATGGATGAGTTGGCAAACGTTGCAATACGCACCAGCTCCCCCAGTAGACTGGAGAGCAAAACGAGAATATCAGGTGTGAATAAGAAAAGATGCTGCAAGTAGCACGGCCGCGACCACGTCTCGTACCTCTAGAATTAAAAAAAAAAAAAAAAAAAAAAAAAAACTGAAGCGCAACATTACCTGGTATCTTATCAGCGATCATGGCACCGACCATCACTCCTCCGCAGAAACTGTTACCATGCTATCAGCCACTCTGCAGTATTTGCAGCAATGCAGATAAGCATACATCTTATTCAACAAAGTCATTTCGAATTTGACCGGGCCATCCATCTTTTTGGACCCCAACCAACTTCAGGGAGAGAGTCATCCCAACAAGCAATGAATGATGATAACCACGGTGGTCTGGGGTCTTCGCAAGACAATTTTAGCAAAGACGAGACAACCGCCTTGAGTGAGATGAGAAGCGAAAAACCAAAACGCGGAGGCAGTACCTCTGTAAAACGAGAGTGGAGGGAAACACTTGAGGGGAAAAGGGAAGACAACCTGAAGAAAAGAACATACACTGATACGGAAAGAAATGAGACTACGGTTTTGATAGTCATGATTTGCCTCTCTCCCCTCATGCTTTGAACTTTTCATGTTCGCCCCGGGATTCCCCACGGGGTGTAGTAGGATGTCCTAGTCAATGAAGACTGAAGACACTCTAATCACACCTGACAATTGAATGAAGTTTCCAGCAATGTAATGATGCGACACTGAAGGTGCTGGGTATGTGTTGAGGCTTCTAATCTTGCGTTCCAGTTGCCCGTAGCATATGGGCTGCCCGGGTTCTAGTTAGCGCCGTGCTAGGTCTGTCACTAGGAGACGTATTAGTTAGGTGGAAGATCAAACTGAATAAGTAACATATATAATGTTGTTTTACGTACCTTTATTAAAGTCTGCTTATATTAGTTTGATGGTGCATGGCTCACAATCAGACCAAGATACTTTGTGTTTCAAGAGGTCGAAGAATCGCAGGTCTGGATGTACTGCCACTCGTTGGTAAGGGCATTTCTCTCCCATCGCGGGCTCGGCAGCATGCCGCCACACCACCCGGTTGTATTTGGGGAGCCGCATTGGCAGCATGTCCAGTTGCCGTTGTTGTTCTTGAAGTCACAGTTCTGCAAGGGACAGCCGGCGTTTGAGGGCTGTTCTTTGGCCATGGTCGTTGTGACAAGGGCAATGTACTGGGCTTGGAACAAAGAGTTCAATTCAGCTAATAATCTTCTTTGGTCTCGAAGGCCTTGTTGATCCTCTCAACCTCCAGGAGAAGGTTGGGCTTCAAGACCTTCTTATACCAAAGGGAATCGGTACGTGCTTGAGGTACGTATCAAGCCTTGTCACCTGAGTCTTCAAGGCATCTATCTAGCTGTCTGCATACGTGTAGATCTTCCTGAATATCTTCATTCATTCTCCATCTTCCTTCTGGCATTGTCCTTCATCTGGGCGCAAAACCAGGATGTGTTATTGGCCGTCTGTTTTCCTCTAGAGCCTGAACAGGGCATTGAACAGGGCATCTGGACGCCTCATCGCGCTTCTCCAGGAGGAGCGTCGGGAGAGACATGAAGTCGGCTGAACAAGTTGCATTGGCGTCAACACAACTTGGGATAGGGATCTGATGACAAGCATCCATCTGGACGCCTCATCGCGCTTCTCCAGGAGGAGCGTCGGGAGAGACATGAAGTCGGCTGAACAAGTTGCATTGGCGTCAACACAACTTGGGATAGGGATCTGATGACAAGCATCCTGCTGCCTTCTCTGGATAATCTGGGTTTCTCTCTCCTTTGTTTTTCATTTGAAGACATCTTCTCTGGCGACTTACCATCCTCGACAATCACCCGTAACCATCTCGGGGAAGGCTCCGAAATTTCCATACTTCGCTAAGCACACGTTCGCATCACCACCGGTGGCTGTTACAGTCACGGATGTCCCACTCTCCGGAGGTATGGCTCAATAGCGCAGTCGCGAATCGTGGGAGAGGATTGATCAAGCCGTCGGCTGCGATGGACTCCGGTAAATATCTCCCCTAGTTCGTGTTCTCGGTCTTTTGAAGATTTATATGATGCCATTGCGTTGGTTCGGGGATTCTTCCCGGATACTGGGGGCTCGTCAATGTTGGATTTTACCGAGCGACGAATAGTTGGACCAATGAAGTAGGGCAAGGCAGGCAGATGAAGGAGGTAGGCCGATATAGGCAGACGAAAGAGGTAGGTCANCGGATACTGGGGGCTCGTCAATGTTGGATTTTACCGAGCGACGAATAGTTGGACCAATGAAGTAGGGCAAGGCAGGCAGATGAAGGAGGTAGGCCGATATAGGCAGACGAAAGAGGTAGGTCAAGGCAGACGAGTGAAAAGTCGGACTTGTGCATACTTTAAATAGAGTTGGCATCAGATCCCAGAGCTGTGGTTGGCACGTCGAACGCCGCCAAGATGTAGGCGTTTTCCTCGTCATCTGCCCAATTGTATTAATATCTTTAGCGCCGCCTCCACACTCACCGTAATGCCTCCGTAACGAACGATTGGATATGGGAGGTGAGTGTTCAGTTTTTTGACCCTACCACGTGATTAAAAGACCCGATTGATATCCTTCCAACTCCCATACATAAGCTGCCCCTCACTAAGCTTGTGTATGGGAGTGGGAAGGACAGGAAACGGGTCATTTAATCACGTGGTAGGGTCAAAAAACTGAACGACCTCCTCCCATATCCAATCGTTCGGACGGAGGCATTACGGTGAGTGGGGAGGCGGCGCTAAGAAGATGAATATAATTGGGCGGATTACGAGAAAAGTTGACCGTCCTGACACTGCACCAAGATTGCACCCGGTCAGTAGACGAGTCGATTGGCTGAGAGAGCTGCATGCCAGGGCTGCGGAACAAGGTGACGGCGGCGTTGAGAGCGACAAGGCAACCACAGCTCTAGGATCAGAAGCCGGCAACTAGGGTGGGATGGCTTTAAGCCTGGGCGGGGGCCCGTGTCAGCACCCCGCCCCCTGGCATACTTGCATGGGGCTTGGCTCGAAGCAAGGCTGGAAGCCTTTTGTTGTTGTTGTTGTTGTTATTTTTAACGTCTACTTCCGCCTCCCGTAGGGCATGAGACGTGCCACATCGGTGAGTCTAGCGTACAAAATTATGAGCAGTGCCCTAACTGTCCACCGAGACCATTAACCCGAGGGCAACCCGAGGCCT
>RAOO01000173.1:0-34707 GCA_009805345.1 Neurospora sp. FGSC 26628 | reverse complement strand
CTCTGCCTCAGGGCCCCACGTTGCCCAACCAATGGCAAAACGCCCTCTGCCTCAGGGCAATAAGGGTGCCCCACCTATGACAGGGGTGGTTGCAGCCAATGGGAAAACGCCCTCTGCCTCAGGGCAATAAGTCCTTTAGGTCCCAGGGCCGCTCCTTGAAAGGTAAGGTACATCTAGCTTGTCTCCAAGGAACATCACATGAGAAACCTGGGCGATGTTCTTGAACGCGGGCTTTGCAGCCCCGTTTAGGCACTGACATAGCACTCATCAAAAATTTGGAAGAGAGAAGACGTATGAAACACATTGACACTGTGAGATACAGAACGAGATCCTCCTGTCCAAAACCAAACTTAATGACTTACCCTGCAAGAAATGATAAAGGAAGAAAGGGGATACATCGTGTCAACATCCACACCATTTACCCTCATATCAAGCAAACTCCTGGCTGTTGGCATCTAGTGTTACTTCCTTTTTCGCGTCAACCGATCATTCTTCCTCGGAACCAGTCTCCTCTTCAGCCGATTGTTCTTCTTCTTCCCCAAACTCTGCAAAATACCCGTCCTCAGAATCCTCCTTCTCCTCTGTATCCTGCTCCTTTGTCTCCTCCCCTTCTTCCACCTTCTCTGCCTTTCCTTGTTCCTCCGCCTCAGGCGTCGTGTCCTCCCAGTCTTCCTCCTTGGGCGGGTACTTGAACGCGTCGCTCTTTCCGCCCCGCCCCTTCCCAAAGTTGACCTTCAACCTTAGAGTGTAGTCCGAGAGGGCGTACAATGATGCGGCCGGATACAGTTGCCCCACGACTCCACCGAACCAATCGCCGGTCCATTCGTCGTTCTTTCGGATCCTAGCCCTTTGACTGAGCGGCTCGACGAACACACCAATGACATCGCCTTCGCCGTACGGTGTTCGAGGTATCTCACCCTCTTTATCTCGTTCATAAACAGATATGGTTTCGTGCCACAACGTACCATCGTCACTGTGATAGCCCCACGAGTTTCTTTCCCAGCCTACGCAACCGCGTAAGCCGCACTCTTCCGTCTGGAAGCCAATTGCAACCGCGCTGTGGTTCGGACATGATACGGTTAGTCCACATGCAATCCAGGACGAAGAAGCAATACGACGGAGTATGTATTAACCCCTGACTTACTTGTCATACCAGTAAAAGCCTCCAGAAACTGGTAACTCCAGAATTTCAACCTCAAAATAGAAGCGCCTCCTGTGCATTGGAATGGGGTGATCCGCCCGCACTGTCCCGACGAGACGCTGCAAAATCGAACTGTTTGGATACGCTGCGATTCATGTGTCCTTTCCGTTAGCATGTAACCTCGGCCGGGTTGTGTACCTAAGGAAGTGGGATTTCCATACCTTTGGATGATACCTCTAACCCCTTCTTCGAAATGTGGAGATACTCGCTCCTATCATGTTTGTTCCATTGGGTAGGACTCTTCTTTTGCTCATCCGGAGCGCTGGTACCCCCCAACCCGATGATCTTTTGGGCAGCTGATTCAAAGCCCTCCCCAAAGGAATGGGCGATGTCCAAGGCATGGTATCCGCTCTTGTCGGGGAGGTCAAAGAGAAGATTAGAACTCTCTTCGTTCTCATTCAAGATCATATCCAACCGCTCTTTTAATCCCGTCTTCACCGCCGCGATGAAAGCTTCGGACAGTGCTTGTTGCCTCTCCTCGGAAGGAATGGCGCTGATCAAGGCTCGCACCGGCTCCGACAACTTTGATTGCTCTTCATCGAGGAAGAGAATGTAGTATAACGGAGTGTGTCCAAGATGGTCACGCGCGAGTGGATCTGCCCCGGCTTCCAGGAGTCCGCTGAAGACCTCAGCGGTTTTGGGATAAAAGGCTGCTGCGTAATGCAAGGCGGTCTTACCAAGACTGTTGGTAATGCTTGGAGTAGTCTCCTTCATAAGCCTGTCCATCAAAATTGAGGGCGCTTGAGGCAAAGGTGCAAAACTATGATGCTCGCATAGGTATCTCATCAAAGGGGTGAACTTGTCCGAGTCTTGAGCGTTCAAGTTGGCCCCCTTTTGGAGAAGAAGTTTCACTGTTTCCTCAAAGTGCTTCTCGGTCGGGCGACTGCGGAGAAGGAAATGCAAGGGGCTTCCGAACGAGTGATTAGTTTTCCCTGCAAAGTTCACATCCGCACCACGGTCGATGAGCATCTCGACCAACTCAGAAGACCCAGTCCATATAGCATACGTGAGCGGAGTACAGCCGTCTGAGTCTTCTTGATTGATATTTGCGCCTGCTAGCAGTAGCATCCGCACAATATCAGTCAGGTTTTCCTCAACTGCAAGAATGAGTGGTGTTTTGTGAGGATGACACTTCGTTTTCGCATCCACGTCAAGCCGTTCAACCTTCCTTGCGATAGGCAAGTCCGGCACTGGGTTACCAAACCACTGTCGCTTCCCGGTATTGCGTCGGCGTATCGTGGCATTATCGGGAGGTTCTTCGGAGTTTTGGCCTTGATTGCATAGTTCGAGAAGCAGGCCAACCATACCAGCTCTTCCTCCCTTTATCGCAAGATGCAACGCATTCTGGCCTTCCCCGTCAAGGATGTTAGGGTTTCCACCATGCTGGAGCAGAAGGCGAAATGTATCGATCTCGTCCTTTTCAACCGTAATATGCAAGGGAGTTTGCGAAAGCTCCTGGTCCAAGTTTGGGCTCGCCCCTTCCTTCAACAACATCTCGACGACATTGGAATCATGCGGCGCTTCTTGGACAGCAACGTAGATGGGTGACATGTAGCCTGTTTGGTCTAAGGTTGCTTCGAGTATCCCGTTTTGAAGCAGCAGCCTAACACGCTCCAACCTTCCTTTGTCATCTTTGATACTCAATGCGTGACGAAGCGTTGCATCCCCTTGAGATATCGAGGGCTCGTAGTCTTTTGGCTTCCAATGGAACACGTCATGGAGGCTTTCCAGAGTGCACCTCTCGACAACAGTCTCCAGGACGAAGCCCCATACCCCCGAAAGATCGAAAGGGATAAAAAGCTCCCGGAATAGTTCCCGAAGACAAAAAGTGTGACCCCTTCGAGCTGCCAGGGAGAACATCGATGCTAGTTCGGTCTTCTGGGGTTCCAAATCCTGACTGGCAGACCTCAATGCTGTCTCCATTTTCTTGGCGAGGTATCTCAGCACGTCGACATAGTCGTAGCGCACCGCAGTGTTCATGAGACCCACCCATCTTGCGACGCCCTCCCCTGTACCGAGAATACCTTTCACTCTCTTCTCATCTCTGAGAAGCAGTTTAACCCAATCGAGGCTACCATAGAGGACTGCCAGTCGGATTTGCTCATCCCACGGTGACTTATCCAATATTTCTGAAAGCCAGATTGCGAGATCAAAGTTCATGAAAGCACAAGCGAATGACCTGCAATGGGTTATTATGCCATCGAATTCCTCCTTCAGCTCAACTTGATCTGGGTTTTCTGCTCCACCCCTAAATGACTTTGCTTCTTCTGAAACAAAGAACTTGATGATGTCGGTTGAAGCAATCCTTCCGAGAAGATCGCGTGGGCAGGGTTCGTACAACTGAGTGAAAGGATCCTTCACCGAAATAGACAGCCTCTTGAAAACTGCGAGGTTTCCCGTTGACACGGTATCCATCAGTATCTGTTTAGTAGACAATTCGGATACCGGCGAGCCGTCTTCAGGATCGCAATCTTTGAGCAGTAGGTCCATTGTAGGTAATGACCCTATGCCACATGCTACTCCCAGTGGTGTAAGACCTCGAGGTTCTGACTTCAACTGTTGTGCCTTTTTGAAGTCGTCGTTTTGCAGCACCTTCATGACGGACAGTGTTTCGGCGTGGCCTAGCTGGGCAGCCAGGTGTACTGCAGTATTTCCATCTTCGTCCTCTTTGAGAACGCTGCAACCGCGGTTTAAGAGCAGTTCAACTGATGATGTGTGCCCGCCTGAAGCTGCTAGTAAGAGCGGATCTTGACCCTGTTGTCCCTGGACCGACTGCAAAAAGGCGTCCCAAGAATCACCCATGTGATCTAACAGCAATTTGAGACATTCAGTGTTACCGTACGCCGCCGAAGTACGAAGTGCAGAACTGAAGTCATGACCTGGAGTCTCTGGAGGCATGTGAGATATGATATCCTCCATAATCTCAGATGGCGAAGACAGACACTGTGCTGAAAGTATGAGAGCTTTCTGAAGCCTCTCCGGTTGCTGCTGGACCTCATTTTTCTTCAGAATCATTCGGACCATCCGACCAAAGCCAAAGTGGACAGCCAGAAGTAGAGGATCGTCGATGATTGCCAGTTCTGAGCCGGTATTCACAGACTTAGCCCGGTAGCTTTCCGCCCATGTTTTGAGGGCAGCTGACTGTGATCCTTCGGTGAGAATGTCCAGTACCTGCTGGTCAAGATCTTCAAATGGTGGCTGCGCCAGGGCATAATGATGCGTCCAATACTGCTGAGAGTATTCAAGGAGCGCAGTGGTATCGGGGAAATGGGTACGTGCAGATGGTGACGTAGAGTCTTGTGGAAGGTGCTGACAACAGAGCTTGATGTAATGTAAGCACAGTCTCGCAAACAAACCATGTTGGTCTGGCCGTATAAGGTCTCCCTGCAATTCCAAAGATTGACGCAATGTGTGATGAACAAGGGTAACATCGTGATTATCATCAATCTTGATGAGTATCTTGACGGCGTCTTCAATGTCTCTTTCCAAGTTAGAAGAGATCTTTGCTTCCAGTGAGTCGAGAGACACACTTCCACTTTTGAATCCGTCAAGTGAAAAACCCAGCAGGGCTACTGCGACCGAGAGTTCGCGAACAGTAAGCGGGCGAATTGCGAATGATACCCAACTGAGAATATCGCTGGCTGCTGATATGTTGCGTAGTTCGAAGTGCCAAGGTAACGTGCTGAAAGGCAAAGGTTTCGATAACCATGATTGTATGGCCTCCTTTGTTGAAGGGATTTCGCTTCGTTCTAGACTGCTAAGGTTGAGCATGGTCTGAAGATGAGTGCATTCTTCCTCGCAAATCTTCTCCAGAATCTCCTCCGTGAAACCTTTCCAAGCAGGCGTTTGAGAGATGATCGCTAGCACCCGTTCTTTGGCCATGTTCCGGACAATGTCCTTACAGCCATCGTTGCTGAGGTCGAACTGTCGTGTGAAAGTCTCTGGGGCTAGATCTACGGATGACGAGGTCGTCATCAGGATCTTGATCTGTTTTTGACTGGCGGACGGGAGATTTGCCAACATGTGTGCAACTGTCCGTCGGGATCCGTCTGAGGGCGCATGTGGCTTGGCCTCTAGGCATTGGTCGACGGCGTGAATAATCAGGAAGATTTGATGGGCCCTTACGGTGTGTAAGAGATTCCCTAGAAGCTCCCACAAGAGCGCGGAGGGAAGATAAGGCATTTTTGACTCGGATATTCTGTCAAGATGGGGTTTGATGTGTCCACAGCTGTCAGGCCTCAGGATGAGAATTTGCTGAATGAGTGAACCAAGCATGGACCGCTCGGTGTTTTGTATCATATTTTGACCGTCGAAGTTGTAGCTCAGAACCAGCATGTCCATTTTGTCGACCCTGGACTTTGGTAGTAGCGTCATAAGTGTCCAACAAGCTAGGTGCTTGGCTCCTGATCCTGGGGTGCCGATTACCAGCAGAGTTTCCGACCTGGAAGATTCCCTCCATGAACTCAAGTCGGAGGCATCGTTACCGAAGCAGGCTTCCAAGAATCTGTGGTGTTGACGATCTGGAACCAACCATCCCAAGCCTACTCCGGGAACGGCAATATACCTTTGGCAGAAACTGTTCCAGAATGGCCTGCGCGTCTCTAAGCCCAGCATTATAAAGTCAGCGAACAGCTTGGCGTAAAAAGTCGGGTGAGATTGTCTCCCAAGGAGTACGTCAGATGGTGCAACTTACGTTCGAATGGTTCCCACCAATCGACCAGTAGGACCCTGTGAATGCTAGCTAGCATGTCAATGTATTCCGATTGTTCGTCGTGGACACCTCCACCGTCGCTTGAAGTACAGGTAGTGTCAGGTCCCTGTTTCACGATAAGTATCTTTCCGCATTACAATAATTTCGTGGTAGTAACTGGGCAATGCTTAGCTTGTGTAGAAGGCCTTACAGTCATGTCAGTGCTATGGTGATGAATGGTGAATGCATTTGCGATGTGCGAGAATTCGAGTTCGACTTGGGAAAAGGCATACGGCAACCCTTTAAAGATACCGGAAAGGTGTCCAAAGCCAATCTCGTTATTCGCAAGAAATTTGACAATGTAATGCTCCCATTCGTACGGCTCATACAGAACAGGCGAGTTTACGAAGTGCTGTAATATTCTTTGGTTAGCACAGCTCGTGCTTGCTTCAGGTAAACAGTAGAAACGTACGATGGCAACTGTCCAAACAGTGAGCCACTGCGTGGAAGGATTTTGGAGAGACAGAATCAGGATCTAAACGCATTTCGTTAGTCCCAAGTGGTTCAGTACCTAATTGTGTCATCGCGTTTACCTTCTTGACCAAGGCGGCGCCTGTGGTGTGGGCAATGAACACCACTGGAATGGGATCGGCGGCAGTCTATGTGTGTAGGATAGTGAATCGCATGTCAGAAATCAGCGAAGCAATCCTCTCAATCCACCCTTTGCGAGAACTCACACGATCAACCGGAAGTCCATCCGAGCGATTTAGCTGGTCAATGATATGCCGGGCATGTTGAAAGAGATAGCCATTATTGACCTGCAATGGAGGAGCACTGTTGTCAAGGAACTCAAAGATTCTGACTATGGCGTTTGGCCAAAGATCGGCAATTGGCTTCGCTTGGATCGAGGTGCGATCGGCTGCCGACTCATCATCGTTGCTTCCCAGATTGTCAAGACCGTTGATCACAACGAACCTGATTGAAGAGTATTTTGGATGTCAGCCGTCTGCCAGGAGGTCAAGGCATCTGTGACAGTACCAGACATTCGACTAGCCATAGGGGACAATTGGGGCACTTACAGTGGCTTCATGGTGCATGAAACGCACTGTCAGATCAGTTGTAGATATCTGTATGGCTTGACGAAACTAAGGGACCAAGCTGCATTGCTACAAGCTCGACAATGAGGAGAAGGTGGAAGAGTAGGTAATGCAGAGGCATGCAAAGCCAAATGGAGACAACGCAGATTGAAGGACCCGGGAAACAGCACGCTAAATGGGTTGCCGTACAGCTGATAGATGGAATGAACGAGGTGGAGAAAGAAAACCCTTCTGTTCGGAGTTTCTCTTGAAGTGAGAGGTACCTGAGCGAAACAGTATGAATTTATATGCAGCTTCAAGATGATGGGGCTTGGACTTCGGCATGTGCAAAGTTGACCCTTTGATAAGTAGTGGAAGGAACCGCACATCCAGATGCAAGCGCAGTCGATGCCCGCGGCAAGAGAAAATGTAGCCCACTCAAGAGTTCCTTCCAAATCATTCGAGATTTTGCACCTTTGGGCAGTCACGATAATGATTCATGAGCGAGTAGGTGGCAGGCAGCCCGCCACTAGGTACCTACCCTAGGGTAGGTATCTTTACTTTCCCTCTTCTCCTGAGGACTTTGTGCGCATCATGCGCTTGCTTGATTGCTTGTAAGAACCCTGAGGTTGGATAGAGGTACCAGGTACCTAAGCGGTCTTGGGATTTCAATCAAGCTGAACGTGACATGCGGAGACTACCTACCTAGTACCTGCCCAAGTACCTACGTCTACTTGGTGGGTTAAAGCCTGTATGTGATCGAAGTTAGCCCGCGGGCATGCCGCATGATATGTGCAGAGCAGATCTTTGGAATTCAGGCCGCCTTGTGTCGAACACCTGCCAAAATGGGACAACTACAACCGCAGAGAGTATTAAAAACATCGACCACAAGCGTTGCACATTTTCTAGGTCTGGCGGGTACAATTGCCGAAGTTGCGAGTTAGCCGCCTGGAATATGGAAAAGAGAGATAAAAGTACGAAAAGAGGGGGTATTGCAGATGAGGCATGTGACATGTCGAGCGCTTGGCTTGTTGCTTGTCAGCATAGAGCCTGAATATTGAGACAAGACTCAATAATCTCAATAGACTCAAATGGTCCATTACCTTCAAGCAGGTGGAGTGAGTATGTGGCTTGCTTGGGCATGGACACATGTGAATCTCTGAAATATTGGGCTTCATTGAAGACAGAAGGTATGCGGCTCATCCCTTCCCGGCCTTCGCCATTTGGAGCAGGCATTCAATCAGAACTAACAGTTTCGAAAATCACAGTCGCATTGCAGATTATAACCACGCTGTGTTACATAAAATAGTGCCCACTTCTACCAATCTGACATACCGCAAGGCTGCCCGGTCATCCTTCAAGAACTGAGATTTCGTTGCCCCCCACAGACGAGCTCTAGGCAGAAAAAGTAAGTGCTGCATATGTGAAGAGCAGGCTGCCAAATGCATCTCCAAAACCCCACATCATCCCGTTCTCTCTACCACTCAGCACGGGATGTTTCCTCAGCTGCTGCAGCTACAATGGTACCCGAACACCTTCCATCACTAGAGGTAACCATCCGGCATGTAACCTCCGCCAGCAGATTGGTTGCCTTTGAGGCTCGTACCGCCGCCGTCGTCGCTTCATTCATTGCTTCCATCGCTTTTGTGGCAGCTCTGGTTGCCGCTGCTGCCGCCTCAGCCGCCTCTTCCTGAGCTGCCAAAAGCAGCGTGTGAAGCGTCAATGCATCAACCCCGCTCGCTGCCTGCATCATCTTCATGCGTCCTGGCTCCAAGGAATCCGCCGTAGAGGTATGCAGAGCCTCCTCCTCCTGTGGGTTGGGCACATCTGACACCACCGACTTCCTGATCGTGGTCTTGAGACGAGAATGAGCCTCTCCCGCCGGTCTCGTATCAGCAACAACAACAGCACTTTTCTCAGCCAAGCCCAATTGAGAAGAGGGGGGTGATGTCGGCAACCCGGCGATGGGGGAAGTGAGTGTTTGAGCGGGCTGGGAAAAGCTGACTTTGCAGTAGCTGCCAATCTTTTCCAAAAGAGTCTCCATGTGTTCCAGATCGACTGGTCGGATGCCGGTGGCTCGATTGCTGTTCAGCTGTTCTCTTGTGGGATAGATCGTTATGGGATCAATCTTCTCGTCCTCATCAGTTACCTCGAGCCACGTGAACCTGTCTGCGAAGCGTCTGATCTTTTGTTTCTTGCCCACCCCGCTTTTGAGCCCCAGCTGGCAGATGAATGGCTCGTCGCCCCTTCGTCTCAGCAAGACAGCAGTCTGCAATAGAGTCGGAATCCCGTCCTTTTTCTCGTTGTTCTCATCCATCGACCACTGTGCCCAATTCCTCCAGGCCGAATTTGCCGAGGTCAATTTTGTCTCGCCAGTCAAACCGGCCTGGCACTCTTTTGTCCACGATGTGGAAAATTCCCAGGTGACACCCGCTTCGACGCCGGCCAACGCCCCTGGACCTACGTTAGCCCCGAGCGATCCCCCATAGGTGGTTGTCGTTTCTTGGGTGGTTTTGTTGAGGTAGTATTGCCCTTCCGGTGCGATTCCGAGAACCTCAGGGTCCTTACGCTCGTCCCCATTTGCATTGCGAAAATGCATGTCGATAAGGACTGAGGTATACCTTCTTGAGGTAAATCGGCGCTTGTTGTAAAAACTGAATTCCAAGATGATAAGCGTAGCTGGGAACGACATGGACCGACCTTCGAGCTTCATCTTTCCATGGTGTATCTCGGTCACCTTGGCCGTGTAGCTGAGGTCGGAATCCTTGTTTTGTGTCTGTGCCAGGATTTGTCGGAAATTGGCTCCCACTGGATTTAGTGCGTGATAGGAGGTGCCTTCTCCATCCGACGGAAGTTCGTACAGGTCGCGGCTTATCGTCAACTTCTCCATTGTGTAAAAGTGCAGCTAATCTTTTGCAAGACAGTGGGGGGTCGTCGACACGGAAGACAAACAAAAGTACAATGAAGGGTGGCAGTGGAGAAATGAGGGTATAGCTGAAAGACGACTTTGAAGTTGGAGTCGGGCAAGAGAAGCATGCCCTAAGGTACTGACTGGCTTCGAGCATTTATACATACACGCGGCCATACCGTAAGGTAGACTGTTAACAAACCAAGTAGCTCACAAGAGCACTTGCCATTCATTTTACATGCATTACAAATCTGAATGACTCCGAGCTACCTACATACATACAGGTGCCTTCCGGTTTGCTTCAGAATCCATGTGCCGAGCGCGTACCTTATCAAGGACACATAAGGTAGGTACGCAACTGTTCCTTCCGTAAGGTATATAGGTACCTGTGACTACATGTAGTTCGCTCCAGCATTAATGTCAACTTGCTGGATTAACATTATTATCGAAGTGTCGTGGACTGATAAAGGGCCCAGAATACAGTACCTCGGGTTACTGGGAGTTTTCGGCATCATACAGCTACAATCGCAGGACAAATGATCGTGTCCGTCTGCTGTTATCTAGGAATCATAGTGGGCAGTCGATAGTCTTGTTTCATGCAAGCCCTGCTTATTATGCGCAATGCAAGCGCCACTGGCACATTATTGCCCGCACACCGGAAAGGCAATCGTGTGGGGTTGCCTGAACTTTGGGCAGGAGCAAGGCTGTCGCATCGGGCTTCTGGCCCGTCTCCGCGGGGTTGGTACCTATGTATCTCTAATTACCTCCCGCTCTGCATAGAAGTAACTCTCCAGGTAAGGCTAGGTACCGACTCTTTTGCTCTCGAAATGAATTGTAGGTACATTGTGCTAAGGTATTCGTCTTCTCTGATCGGCCTGCTGTTGGTTTGACTTGTGGTTCGGTGACGTCCAGTTCCTTGAGGCTCAAGCCCTCACAAGTCACAACTTTAGGACTTCGCCATTCCCACCATCGCCTCTCAATTACTCATGATTCCGGCCCCGTCAGTGTCAAAGTTATATTAACTCCCGTGCAAGTCGCTCACTGTCCTAATTTGCCATTCTCTACACATCTGTCACATCGAACTACTGGGCATCCACTTCGACTCCTTGAGCTTGCCCATTTGTTTTAGCCATACTTTCGGTTCTGACTTCCGAGTTGCAAACAAACTCTCCCCTCCTCCAGCTCCTCAAGAGCTTCGCGTCCTTTATCCGGCACTGTCAGTCATCTTTCTGATCACCTTCAGAGTGGACTTCTCTCCCATCTCTTTCTGGTACCTCAAAGATGCCGGTGCTTCGAGATAGCAAAGGCCTTGTTCAAGGCCCAGCCACGAAGGCGCCCGAACAGCGGAAAGCCTCCAAGCAAACGTCGTCCAAAGGCCTTCCCCCTCCTGTTGACGAGGTCTTGAAAGCGGCAAAAGCCACGAACTTCTCGGATGAGGAGAGCCGCAGAACATTCCTCGAAAAGTACATGGATCGCGTGGGCGGCCCTTGTGATACCGACCCATCATCGCCATTGGTACTCAAAAAGGGCAAAAAGAACTCAAAGAAAGGGAAAAGGCTCGATGGAGAAGTGTTTTTCGTGTTGGCACAAGATCCCGCCGAGTTCGAAGAACACAAGGAATTCGTCCAATGGGCATTCAACCGCAACTTCAGCTTGCTTGAACATTCAAAGTCGTACAAGGACACTCCGCTCCTCCAGGCCATCGAGAAACACAACCATGGCTTTGTCGAGCTGGTCCTGAAGTATGCACAACGACCGGAATACATGGCAAGACTGCGAAAGATTTTGGGGATGGCTGACACACGCGACCGCAATTGTCTGCACCAAGCCATCAGATCTGAAAGCCCGTTCACCGAGTCTATCATCTGGATCTTGCGACAGGGTTCCATGGGCACATCCAAGACGAACGAGAATATGGGGGATGATTCTGAATCCGGTTCGGAAAGCGAGGAAGAAATGACAAAGTCCAAGTTGGAGGGATTGCATGATAACATATTCGCCCGGAAGATCCTCAAGGGATGGACACCGCTTCACTTTGCCGTCGGACCCGTTTCAACAAAGCAGGCCAAGATTCCCAACGAAAAATACCGCTATCTCTTCAAACACGAGGAAGATCACGACGCCAAAAATCCCTCGCTGCTTGGAAAACAGCTTCATTCAGACTCAGCCATTACCGAGACCGCTTCAGTCAAACAGTACGAGAGCCCCAATGTCAAGAACTTCGAAGAAGCGAAGGGGTACGAAGCCGATGATCGCGTCACTCGTAAAGAGCAGATACACGAACCAACCCAAGCCTCGGCCCACGACGAGTCAAACACTGACTCTATTGGCAAACCACCTCGGCTCGTCGAAAACAAGGACGCGCATGAAGTACAGACCGTTGAAGATGGCGGGACAACACATCCAGAGTGGCGTGACTACTGCCAGTCCACCGTGGTTAGGAGCCTGATTGAAGCGAATCCCAGTGCGCTCATTATCAAGGACAGAAACCACCGTACCCCTTTTCAGCTCAGGTTGCAATTGTTGCGACGGCAACAGAAGAAAGAGGAGAAGAAGAAGCAAGAGGAGGAGAAGAAGCGACAGGAAGAAGAGAAAAGGCGACAGGAGGGTGGTTCGCAAGACGAAAAGACAGCCAAGCAAGAGGCACAGCAATGGCATGGAGACGGAGGAGCAGAAGAAAATGAGGAGGTGGCTCTCGAGGAAGGAGCCGAGGATTCTGATGAGTCTGATATGTTTGACCCGTCCGACGGGGAGGATGAGGATGCAGGGGATGAAGGAGCTAAAGAAGAAGACGAAAAGGGAAATGATCACAGTAACTCGGACTTGTTCAAGGATACTTCTAACCCGGAGTACGATCACAAGCATATTACCGACCATGAGAAAGAGGTTCAACTGACCAACAACGATGGAGTGCTGCAACACATCCGCGACTACGTGATAGACATCTTTGATCGGAGGGCTGCAAATGCCGCTCTCTACCAGGTGGGACACGGTATGTTATACAGATTTCCGCAACTCCCCGGAGTGGATTGAGGCGAAATGGGGCATAATATCACTCCCTGCTCAGAAGCTAACTTCCGGGTCTGATTGTCCCATCATGGTGCAGAGAGAACCATCGAATTCAACTTGTCTGGCTTGCCATACAAGTCGATCGGCAAGGACTTCTTCGACAGGCTTGGTAATGTATTGCACTTCGAAGGGCGGCTGAAGTTTGTTGCTCTTCCGCAATTGAATGTCGAGGACGGTGCCAATGAAGCCAATGGAAACGTGGCGCTTGATTCTGCCACTCAGCAGCAGCCTGAATCAAGGGGTAGCGGGTAAGTGCTGAACAGCGCCATCCTGGAGGCTTTTCTGTGGAAATGCTAAGACGAAGACGAAAATGACAGAAATTCGGTCCAAAAGGCCAGAGGTCTTCAGCCGATTTTCGAATGGCTAAAGGACCTCCACGTCGAATCCGTCATGAAGGTGGCTGTCATCGACGATGCAGAGCTACCTCACTCTGACGCAGCTATCGAAGCCTGCATGAAGAATTTTGTTGGTGTCAGAGTATGGAACTGGCGCCGGGTAGATCTTTGCATAGACGTCATTGCTTGCTCGGCGCCGAGTGTGACGGACGTGACGCTGTACTCGTCCGGGAATAATGCCGTGCTAGTCGGATGGTCAAGTTCAGAAGGGCTCCCCAAGTTACAGGAGGTAAGTCCGGGAGTGTGAGTACAGAGGGCGGAGTCAATGGTCCAGGAAGCTAACGTACCTTCTCCAGCTCAGAAAGGTCCGTATAATGGTGAGAGAGGTATGTACGCTCGTCGCTCTACTCAGCCGTCGCTTGATGGTGACAGGCCGCACATTAGGCGCTACAGAAGCTGACTCTTCGATTCCGTCCAACTAGGGCCTTGAGACTCAGAAAACCTTCAGGAAATATCGAAAGACCTTCGAAACCAACCTCAAGAAACGGACACCTAATGTAGTGGAGGTGTTCTGGCAAATCGATGTTCCCAGTCAGGACCTCCCACTCCTTGCAGCCTCAAGCACTGAAAAGGCTCCAAAGTCAGTAAACAGCGTCCCCCGATTTTGTTCCAGCTGTTGGTGTTGTAGATCACAAACTTACCAAAACATCTTTCAGAGAACCAAAGTGGATGAGAACGATGAGTAAGTTCGCCGAATTTCTTCGTTCCACAATCGATAGCAACCAAGTGTCGGCAGCGCCACCGGTCAAGATTGCGATTATCGACGATGGTATCGACAGCACACTTGAGATCTTCCAGCATCGAATCCAGACAGGCGAGTCCTTCTACAAGGGTGGCTCGGGCCGCTGGCAAGGCGCTTACTACGTGCCCACCGGGAACCACGGCACACTTATGGCTCAACTCATCTGTGAGATTTGCCCTGTGGCCAAGCTTTACATCGCACAGCTGGAGCCGGTGATCAGGAGCGACGGGCGTTGCGGCTTCAGCCCACAGAGCGCTACCGATGCCATTAACTGGGCGGTCAGCCGTGGCGTGGACATCATCTCCATGAGCTGGAGCATTGACTGGGGGCAGAGTGACATTACAGAATTGCAAGATGCCCTGGAAAAGGCTAACGAGAAGAGAATCGTCATGTTTTGCTCGAGCATTGATGAGGGTCCGGTGGCAGATGATCACACGTACCCTGGCAAGTCCAAAAAGTGCATCAAGATTGGGGCGGCGGCGGGAAATGGTTCAAGGCTCTCGTGGGCTTCTCCCATGAAAAGCGATTACTTTCTGCCAGGAGACGAATCTGTTCAAGTTAGGTCTCAGAAAACCCGACAAAACGGCAGTGGAACCAGACGCGCCGGTTACTGGAGCGAAGTACCGCGGGGTGGAAGTTCATTAGCAACCGCGCTGGCGGCGGGCTTAGCAGGCGTTCTGATTTATTGCGACAGATTGGCACATCCGGAATTAGCTTCAAGCCAGTTGTCGGCTGGCTTGAGTTACTTTCGTGGAAAGGACATGGATTCGATGAGACACGCGTTCAACGTCATGGCTAGGGGTACGGTGCAGTCGGACGGCAACAATTTCCTGCGGGTCTGGGAGCACGTACCATTGCACCTGGACTTCTTCGCGAAGGCAGGGTCGGTCGACAAAAAAAGCGCGAAGAGAGAACTGAAATGGAACCCCAAGAAACTTCCAAGGGACACGGAAGAGACCAGGAAAGTGCTTGAGGAGTTCGTGGACAGCCTGAAGGAAAAGGCCAACAAGTCCTGATATGTGAGACCATAGCTTAGTACACTCGTTTACAGAATTAAAGTGTTTGGAGTGAGGAAACTGCCCATCTTTGTGTGCTCTATACCTCTAGGAATATCAAAGTTTCGGCGCCTCGCAAGGCAGCGGACTAACATTTTACACGTCGGCGGAGGTGTAGCAGCGAAAAGAAACCTGACAAAGCGTGGGAAGCTGCATAAGAAACAGGTCCTTTGCACACGAGATATCCGTAACGGTCAGCTACATTTCTGCAGAGCTAGTGTTAGTGCGATAACGGGAGAGATCACTGCGTGGAAATTTGCGTACCTGGGGGCAAGTGTGTAAATCGTCACTGGTTCAGCGTGGCTTGTGGTCTCCAATTGTCACCGTGGTCTGGTGTTTCTGAGCATCGCGTGTTGCCAAAACCCGTGAAGGCTGTCCCTGTCCTCGCCGTGAAGTTGAGAGTGTAGGTATGCACGGGCCTGGGGATCATGAAGAAGGTCAGGGAAAGCCGGTAAAAGATGGCGTCAAATGATCACCTGGGCCGTACATAGGAGATGATGACAATTGAACAGGCGTCATCGCGCAAGATGTCACATCGTTGTCATTATGTCGCGATCCTTGGTCGGGTGTGTCCAAGTTGAGAAGCAGAGGAAAAGAGGGGATGATTTCTCGACTGCTTCCGTCCGATCTGGTTGACAATAGACTTCCCTTTCTCTTCTAGCATCGATAATCTTACCTCGTCTTGCGCCTTCCGGCGGAAGACAAGAAAGAAAAGCGAAAGGAAGGCGCAGATAAGAGGCGTGGGCATCATTGAAGCCTCTTTCCTTTCCACTTGGCAGGTTTCTGGCCACATCGAACCATCGCGATCTCCGCATGCTTCTTCCACTGGGAAGGAACGAACCCGGCGATGGTGGGATAAAGCCGGCATCTGCCATGTTGCGACTTTGCAAGAGCGATCAAAGAGAGACTCTAGAGGAAGGCACTACGAAGAGCTATCGGAAAAAGAAAGTTTTGGGGCAATCGTGACGAATTTATCCGGAGCGGCATTGTTGGCTCGGACGTAGTAGTGGCTGCTTGGTCGACAATACTAAACATTCCAGAATAGCGGCCAAGCCGTCGAACAAGGCGATTGATCTTTAGTATTGTCGAAATCTCGTGAACCCGAGTGTGGCAAATCTGGTGAGACGCTGAGCGGGCTTGACACCGCCAGGAAGGAAGGAGGGACACCGACGGAACGGCAACACGCAGGAGCAATCGCGACACCGCGACGGAACACAGTTGTGCAGCGGCAGGTATAACCCAGTCCAGCGGCCAGCGCAAGGGCGACTCGTCCGATACAGATGGGTGACGAAAGACGGGTGGCAGGTGCAATGAAACCGGTCGGTCGCAACTCCCGCCTAGGATCTTCGTTTGACAAGAGCTGTCCTCCGAAAATTGAAGATGTTCCGGTTCTCTTCGGCTGTGTTTGAGCCCGCGCACATCCGGGCCGAATGGCGGCTTTTTTTTTTTGTTGTTGTTGTTGTTGTTATTTTTAACGTCTACTTCCGCCTCCCGTAGGGCATGAGACGTGCCACAKCGGTGAATTTAGTGTACAAAGATAAGAACAATGCCCTGACACGTCGCGTGGCGCCCAGTGTCCCTATTCCATCCACCAAACCAGTAATCCGAGGGCAAACCGAGGCCTATAGCCAGTGTGCTTCACGTGCTGCCCATAGCGTAAACGCGNTTTAGTGTACAAAGATAAGAACAATGCCCTGACACGTCGCGTGGCGCCCAGTGTCCCTATTCCATCCACCAAACCAGTAATCCGAGGGCAAACCGAGGCCTATAGCCAGTGTGCTTCACGTGCTGCCCATAGCGTAAACGCGGCCCAGCGCCTCCATCAACCGCCCCGTGGACGAGAATGAAGGCTTGGTTACCCTTGCGCACTCAAGGCGTCTTGCCAAGAGGGAGGCGCGTACGGATTTCAAGGCATGGTGGGCCACGAACAAGCCAGAGTCTTATGCAGACTACCGGCTGGGGGTCTCTATCAAGCCTAACGACGAACTAAGAGAGTTGGACAGACGCTCTTTACACCACCTCCTCGCGGCCAGGTCTGGCCACGGKGATTTCAAGGYCTACCACGAGCGTTTCGAGCACGAGGACGCGCTGCTGACGTGCTTTTGTGGAAGCTGGAAGAATCCCTTCCATCCCTTCTTCTGCAGGAAGGCATATGCGATTTCCCCGGTCACAGGTGAAGCGGCTACGCGGAAGAATCTCTCCCTTGCTATTGGRRTCTACTGGCAGCGCTTYATCGCTAGGATCCAGACCTCGCACTTCTTTTTGTGACTTGCACGAGAAAGGCATGGCGCCAGACACTCTGGCAACAGCACATCGACGACGGGGGCACGGCTGACAACCTTACGGGGTTTTTACGGAGTGAAGGGGTGGAGGTTTGCCACGGCCACGACATTGAGAGGGTTACGGTGGACTTGGACAGGCTGGTTCACCGTGTAAGGAGACGGGAGGAGGCTTTGCGGGAGGAGGAGAGTGAGAGTGAGAGCGAGAGCGGAGAGGAGTGATTTTGCCCTTTCTTATGTCTTTTTATGGGATGGATCACGAATGATGGGAATGATGTTGATTTAGGGATCCAGCTAACTGAGGCTGGAAGGGATCGCCAGCTATATAGAGCTGGCGATACAAAGAGGAAGAAGGTCTGCAAAGGAGGGGATTCTGGGAAGTGCCAGAACCGCTGTCAAAAGGACTAGCGGTCTGTGCAACAAACGCCCAGAATCTTCTCACACTTTTCCTTTGTTCTACAGGTCCCGCCATATACTGGCGGCTCGCTCACTGGGCGATTTGATTGGAGGTGTTGGGCCGCGTTTACGCTATGGGCAACACGTAATATTTACTGGCAATAAGCCTCGGTTTGCCCTCGGATTAATGGTTTTGNGTCCCGCCATATACTGGCGGCTCGCTCACTGGGCGATTTGATTGGAGGTGTTGGGCCGCGTTTACGCTATGGGCAACACGTAATATTTACTGGCAATAAGCCTCGGTTTGCCCTCGGATTAATGGTTTTGGTGGACAGTTAGGGCATTGTCCCTAATTTTGTACGCCAGATTCACCGATGTGGCACGTCTCATGCCCCACGGGAGGCGGAAGTAGACGTTAAAAATAACAACAACAACAACAACCCATCTGAAATCTTCTGTCATAGATGGAATCTTTGTTGGAGCACATAAGTGGGCACAGGGAATTTGGGACAGAAGATCGGCAAGAGAATTCCTCGATTGATTGACTGAAGAGCTGAAGTAGAGTAGGTGAATGATGAGAGGGAGACCCTCGATATATATATACATGACTGAGGTCCATGTGTGGATCGACTGCCAAGACGGTAGTCTGCTTCAACAATCTTAGCTTTGCCTTCGACTCTCCCATACTGTGCCCTTGCATTTTACAACATCCTTCTATTGTATTTGCAACTACGCTGCTTCCTTCAGCACTGCTGTCGTACTTCCTACCGCTTCCGCTCCGCTCTGCTACAAGTGCATAGTTCACTGTAGCAACCTTGTACTGGTGCTATCATTATAGGCCAGTCAGGGCGCCGCAGCAAACAATTACAAAACGTATTTTTCCGCTATAGTAGTAAACGGTTATTTTAAGGATTACGGATGTCGCCGTTCTATAACGTTTTTTCCTACAATACGGTTTTCTCACTCCCTACATTCCTATTTATAAACGCGTCGCTCCCTATAGCGGAAAGCGTCCGCGACTTCCCAGTCCGCATATTCTTATAGTCCGCAGTAGCCGCTAGAGTAACATTCCCTCCCGCTCCTTCAACACGATATAAAGCCACAGCAATTCCGTCTCCAGTAACCGACGCGGGCACCTGTACAGGCTCCAGCTGCTGCCCACCATTCGCACTCACACGGAACACTACATCCGAGAAGTCGGCGTCGTCAAAGTTGCTCAGCGTGACCGTTAGAAGACCACCGTCGCCACTTGCAACAGCGAGATATCCGTCAGCAAGCGCGTCGTCGTTAGAGACTGGCCGGCCGCTGCGCTTACCCGGCAGGACTCCTGCGCGGTAAGCGGCCCTCTGCGCCTTTTCCGATGTCTGGGCGACGGTGGGCCGGACGAAGTTGTTGAGAAAAGTATTACCACGCCGGCCGGTGCCGTTGGGCTGGTTGACGAGTGTGGCATCGCCGGACTTGCCAAAGTTATTAAGGAAGGTGTTGTTTCCTGTGTTGCCCAAGGGGTCCCAGTCGTTGGGGGCGTACCAGTTTCCGTTGGAGAAGCAGACGTTGTTGATGTAGGTGAGGTTGCTAGACCCTTCGTCGGGGTAGATGCCGAACCAGCTCGAATCGTAGGCGTAGTTGTTGGTGAACAGCGTGCCAGGTGCACGTGAGAGCGTGTACATAGCACCCAGGTCGGTGTGGGTGCGACCGTAGTTGTGGATGAGGTTCCCGTCGATTGTATTGTTCTTCATCGTGGTCGGAGTGTTGTACTTCGGCTGGTAATCGTACAGCCCGCGGTTCTGGTACACGCCACTTCCCCCTGCGTCATTCGATCCCCAGCCATAGCCATGGCAGATACCGGAGTAGGGGGCTGTGAAAATGTCATTGTGGGCAATAGTCGAGAATTGGATGTATGTGGTGAGGATGTTGACCGTAGAACTGAACAGAGCCGAGTTGTTGAAGAAGATGTTTCCCTCAATGGTAATGTGGGAGTTCACCATGCGCGGATCGTTTGGATGGTGAGCATCTGCTCGGATGCCACCCGCGGTAATGCTGTTACCCATGACCTGAGAGAAATAGCCATCGGCAACCGAGACATTACTCGCGCCCAGGCCGACGCCCGACAAGTGCGCGTTGGGGTCATTGCCGATGCCAACGCCCCCGGCCCCGAGTTGGGTAAAGGTGCAGCTCGACAGGACAATGTTTTTGGCCGCACTGATCTGGAATGCACTCGGCATCTGTAGCCAGTTCGGTCGAGTTGCTTCGAATTGGGGATACGTTGCATTGTCCATGTAGCCACCAGTTTGCTGGTCGATGTAGCCAAGTCCTTGACCGGGCTTCAGCCAGGTCGAGTGTGCAAATGCTAGACCGCTGAACACCAGGTCGTGCGCCGGGTCATCGTAGGTGCCGCTGATGGTCACCAGAGCTTCTTGGATGCCCAGATACGCCTTAACCCGGGTCAGATCCTGGCCGTCCAGAGGCTTGTAGAAAACGAGACCTGCGTCGGAATCGAGAAAGAACTCGCCGCCGTCCGTCAACAAGGCCCTTGCGTTCTGTACATAGACACCAAAGTCGGCATTGGGAGCTGCCACTGTGTCGTACCCGATGATTTGGTTGGCCCAAGAGTGCTGCTTCATGATGAGCTCCCGGTTCCCGACAGCTTGAATGGGCGCATAGCGATCGGTAAACGAGTTTATGAAGCGTACTTCGGCCGTCTCGATGCCCGGAGTCATCATGAGGAAGTTATAGTCGGTCTTGTTCCAGGACATGCCGGTTTTAGTGTAGGTGAAGTCGGTGCGGCTGTTGAGCTTGACCCGCGCGTATTGTGCCGCCTGGCCGTCGACGAACAGGTTTCGTGACTGAGTGCCCTTGGGAACCGAGGCCGAGTATACACCATCGGACCCGGCCTGCCAGCCCCTGACCCGGAGACCGCCAGAGATAGTGGCATTGCTGCCGGTCCAGTTGATGCGGAATCCATTTTTGCCCGAATCGGCAGACCCAAGGTTCAATGGTTCCGAGAGCCTGTGGGTACCCGGGAGGAGGTGGACGGTGATATCTTCAGCCATAGCATCCGTAGCGACGTGGCGCACAGCCTGTTGGGCCGCGGTCAGCGTGCGGAAGGGCTTATCCGCCGAGTCGCCGGTGTTCTGGTCGGAGCCAGATGGTGAGACATAAAAGTCGGCGGCGGACGCTAGGAACGCGCCCTGGAGAACCCAAAGTGTATGTGAGAGCCTCATGGTTCTTGGATGACTCGTAGCAGGTTTGCTTGTCGACACACAACATCGTCGATACCTTCAGGTTCATTTATACTGCTCACGTCCATAGCCGACGGGAAGAACGTCCATGTTTGCCTGCCATTATCCACGGCTGCTCGACAACAATTCTCGCGATTAGCAGGACTAGCTAGCAGGCCTTAGGAGTTGGAGCGAGCGGGAGTAGAGATGCTGCGGGGCATTCCCTCTCCCCGATTCTTCTTCCAGATGAATTCCGCCAATCATTCCCATGCTTCGCCTTCTTTGGCCGATCTGGCTTCGGGACGGGATTCTGGATTCTGGGGTCCGGGGTATATGCAAGTGCTCCTGCCGTGCACATGGATAATATGCTGCGGGGTAATACCCCTGCGGAGGAAGGAAAGGTAGCGAAGGCCCCACAGTGTAGCTTCGGCGCATCATCGACCGATCCTGATGTATTCGGATGGATTTGAGTAAGTAGGTAGGTATTTATCCGACGGGAGAAAAGATGTGGCGGTCATCGTCTGGTAGCTTTCTCGGGAATCCAGGACCTAGGCGGTATCGGGAAGCACCAAGGGGTGTAGTCTAGTGTAAGGACGCGTGTAGTATTTAGAAGCAGTCTAGTCTGTGTCATCTACTGCTCCTCGACATGTTCAAGAAGCTCCAAGAAGCTCCAAGAAAGCCCGAAAGAAATTAGCAGAGAAGATGAAGTTTACGCACGGAATCTGGGAAGACCGGGAGCACACGACGATCCACAACGCCGTGGAAGTCGCCGAGTGCGCCAAGACGGCTACAGGCGGCATCCGTGCTCTGTGCGCCACCCGGCACGTCGAACATCGAGGAAACACGCTGAACCGCGCCACCATTACGCTCAAGGTCGACGCTGTGGCCCCGGGCATTATCTCCTGTTCGGCCACCCACTTCCGCGGTACCCTGAGCCACGAACCCCGGTTTGAGCTCTTCCCAGATGCCGCCCATAAGAAGAACCAGGACGTGGCGCCCGAGGTCACGCACGATGATGGCGCCAACACCTCGACGCTGTCGAGCCACGACCTAGCTGCTACGCTGAACAAGAATCCCAAGTCATTCAGGGTCGACTTCAAGTCGTCGACCACTGGCGATGCGCTGACCGGGGTGGGATTTCATGGCCTCCAGTACATTGTCGGTCCTCCAACCCAAGGTGTTCCTAGCCCGCTGGACGCATCAACCGTCGTTGCCGACCCTTACTATCGCCGCCCGACGGCCAATTGCAACAAACCGTACATGAATGTTTCCCTCGACCTGCAAGTCGGTGAACTTGTCTATGGCTTGGGTGAACGCTTTGGTCCCTTGACCAAGAACGGTCAAGAAATCGACTTGTGGAACGAGGACGCTGGAACATGCACACTCTACAGTCAGTATTCCCTTCCTCCTATGAGTCTGGGGAGTCCCTTGCTGACCCCTGGCCCATAGCATACAAAAACATACCGTTCTACTGGACCAACCGCGGCTATGGAGTATTCTTCGACCATACAGATGTTGTGTCACTCGAGGTCCAGACCGAGAGGCTAGCTAAGGTGCAGGCCACTGTGCAGGGCGAAGAGATCAGATGGATGGTCATTCACGGTCCCACGCCAAAGGAGATCCTGCGCAAGTACTCGGACTTGACCGGGCATCCCCCTCTGCCCCCGGCGTGGTCTTTTGGACTGTACCTCTCAACATCCTTCATCACGGATTACGACGAAGACACCGTAAATCAGCAGCTCGACGGCATGGCCAGTCGCGGCATCCCCGTTTCCGTGCTGCACTTCGACTGCTTCTGGATGCGTGCCTACACCTGGACGAGCTTCACCTTTGATCCTGTCAACTTCCCTAACCCCAAAGAGTTCCTCGACCGGCTGCATCAGCGCGGCATCAAAGTGTGCGTATGGATCAACCCCTACATCGCCCAGGAATCCGAAGTGTTTGAAGAAGGCATGGAACACGGTTACCTGATCAAACGGGTCGACGGTTCCGTCTGGCAAGGAGACAACTGGCAGGCCGGCATGGCTGTCGTCGACTTTACCAACCCGGAGGCCGTCAAGTGGTACCAAAACCATCTGGTGAAGCTGCTCGACCTCGGTGTCGACTCGTTCAAAACCGACTTTGGCGAGCGTATTCCCTGGGAGGGCGTGCAATATCACAACGGGATGGATCCGCGCGCCGGGCATAACTACTACTCTTTGCTGTACAACCGCACCGTGTACGACGCTATCGCGGGCCGGCGCGGCCCCAACGAGGCAGCCCTTTTCGCCCGGTCGGCAACGGCCGGCGGCCAGCGGATGCCGGTTCACTGGGGCGGCGACTGCGAGTCGACCTGGCCGGGTATGTCACAGTCGCTACGCGGCGGGCTCTCTCTCGGGCAGAGCGGCTTCGGATTCTGGTCGCACGACATCGGCGGCTTCATCGCAGAGGGCGCACGTAGCGACATGTCGCCCGACCCGGACATCTACAAGCGCTGGGTGCAGTGGGGCCTGCTGTCATCGCACTCGCGCCTGCACGGGTCGCACACGTATCGCGTTCCGTGGCTGGTCGATGACGAGGCGAGCAAGGTGCTGGCCAAGTTCGCGCGTCTAAAGAACATGCTGATGCCGTATATCTTCACCCAAGCCGTCGACTGCCACCGCAATGGGCTGCCGATGCTGCGGGCTATGGTGATCGAGTTCCCCGACGACCGCACCTGCCACGGCCTCGATGAGCAGTACATGTTCGGTGACAGCCTCCTCGTGGCGCCCATCTTCAACGCCCACGGGGCCTGCGAGTACTACGTCCCCGTCGGCACGTGGACGGGGCTGCTGGACGGTAAGAAGCGCACCGGGCCCGGGTGGGTCAAGGAGAAGTTTGACAACTTCCACCTCCCGCTGCTGGTGAGGGAAAACCGTGCCATCCTCGTAGGGCCGCCAGAGCGACCCGATTACGACTGGTCAGCACAGCTTTTGAAGGTTATCGTGGGCAGCGCTGCAGGAGGCAGTGTGATTGAGGTGCCTGTGCCGTCATCCAGCAAGATTGGAGAGTTCGACGGGCATGTCAGTGTCACTGTGCCATCGGGTGGACAAGGATCGCACGAGGTGAAGAGAACAGGAAGCGGAAACCAGCCAGAATTGTTAGTCCTAGGGGACGACTCTCATCTTTAAATTATCCTAGAACGACAGTAACACAATAGCAGCGCGTCTCTTTAACTTGTACGCAAACAACAGTGCTACCAAGTGTTGCGTTATTACAGTCGAGTAGACTTGCATCAATGGGCCACACGCTCTCCATTCACCAGTGTCAGGGGAGGGGGCAGCGTGAGAAAGCGTACAGCATGTACTAACCTCTGCCCTGAGGATACCTGGCTCACGACGAATGGGAAGTGAGAAGTCTATCGCCTTTGCCGGAACCGACGGGTACTCACAACGACAGGACTCGGAGGAGACGGGAAACTATCACTCCTGCTAGTCATGTTTCATCGTGGTTTTCAAGTGTCCCTGCAAAGTGTCCCGGTAACCGCCATCGTCTTCCAGGCATGCAAGCCAGAAATCCGGCGGGACGGTCAGCCCTGTTAGCCCAGACTTAGTTTCCCCGCCGATCTGATGTCTCAAGCAGCTTCCTATTCGTGGAAAATCCCGAGCACAATTGAGAGCTTTGGTTACAATGTCCGCGTGGAGCTAGTGGCAGCCTCAGGCTAGGACTAGATTTCTAGCGTGCCGGTTGCCGGTTGCCGGTCTCCAGGCTCGACACGGATCCGGATTGGGCGCATCGTGTTGTAGAACAGGTTCAAGTCCTCGCAAGATGCCACTAGTAGGTCCGTGCATCTGCAGCCTGTTGGGAACTGGTCCAGACTTGCCATTCTTAGATCTACATTCTACTACAGTAAGGGTCTTCCAAGTTTGCAGACGGATCCTGCGATGCGGAGTCGTTCCCCCATCCCACCGAGATGGCTCCGGCCTGGAAGGCGACAGGCATATTGATGTGAGTCCCTGTCGGACCACACCAAGATGCGTCTGTCAGCACTGAAATTGGAAATGACATTGCGATCTAGTGATGGTGGGGACATGGTACGTCACCTTCCGTCGGGCTTATTGCTTGAATCCCACTCGTGGGGATTTTAGGATCTGGATTTCCATCTAGACTCGCAGAAGCGGAGGTGGAGTTTGGGGTAGAAGAGGACATGGAATTCTATATGTACCGTAACGGGAAAACCGGGCGGGCCGTCTAGGCTAAATAATATCGTCTAGGCTTGAACGGGGCTTCTGATTAGCCAGATCCATCTAGGGATGATCGTTCCTTCCCAACTCCTCGAAATCCAAAATTCTTTCTCCCAAGCAATGGTAGTTCCTTCCCCGAACTCGATATAACCATAACAACGGACCTCTCTCTCATTCAATTGGGCTCAATTGCCAATGTCTTTACTTTCTTTCTTATGACTGCCAGTTCCATCCCTAGCAATCGCCTTTTTTCCGTTGCGCGAAAAGTTTCGCAATACCTTCATTCGGACTTCGAAGTCGAAGTCTTCCTATCCGGCCACCTACCCAACTCAAACACCCCCCTTCTATGCTAGATGCCCTCCCCATAATCCCGCTGCGGTATATATATATGTCACCACCTTAAGGATCTGCAAAGGGCATTCCTTTCTGAGATAGTCAATCAAGTCACTCTTTCTGTGTCTCTCGTGGCTCACAACACTACCTGAGAATCCAAGATCCGTCCGTCTAGTGTTGACTTTCACCACGGCACTCTCCCAGCCGCAGCCATGGGGCTCTCCTTCTTCTCGCCCGAAGCATCGGGCTACAATTACTTCTGCGGTAAGTCCATATTCCCCTCACCCGAAGAAGGAACCCTAACTGAACTGTTACTGGCCACCTCTCTAGCCTTCTTCGTAGGCATCGGCTCCCTCCTCTGGGGCTACGACTCGGGCATCTTCGGCACAGCCCAAGCACAGACGTACTTTGCCGACAAGTTCCACCCCAGCGCCGCCATGTTGGGCGGCATTGTTTCCGTCTACACGGCCGGTGGCGCCGTAGGCTGTTTGATGTCGGGTCCCATCGGCAACCGCTGGGGCCGTAGGGGTACCATCCGCATCGGGGCCGTCATCGCCGCCCTGGGCACGGCGTTACAGACTGCAGCGCAGGAGACTGTTTTGCTGATCATTGGGCGACTGATCGCCGGTTTGGCAATCGGAATCATCTATTTTGCCATTCCCATGTTTCAGTCTGAGATCTCGCCTGCTTCACACCGTGGTTTCTTCGTCGGGCTGCACGCGCAGTTCATTGGCTTTGGGTATGCGCTTTCGAACTGGATTAGTTTTGGAATATCTTATACGACTGGCCCGGTAACGGTATGCTTTTGCGTTTCCTTCTAAAGCCTGTGGCCGTTCCGATCTAACCTCATTGTTAGTTCCGCTTCCCGGTCGGCCTCCAAGTCCTCTGGGCCGTCATCCTCTTCTTTGGCACTTTCTTCCTGCCTGAGTCCCCCCGCTGGCTGATGGAGAAAGACCACGTCGAAGAGGCCGAGACAGTCCTTAAGCGCCTCCGCAGCGACCACGCCGATCCCGACATAGTCACTAAGGAACTCACCCAGATCTGCGACCAAATCCAGTGGGAGAAGGCGAACGAAGAGAGGTCCCTGACTAGCATCATGCGCAAGCCGTCGTACCGCAAACGTCTTTTGCTGGGCTGCCTTGTGCAGATCGGTCAGCAGATCTGCGGCATCTCGGCAATTAACTATTACCAGACCATCATGTACAAGTCCCTCGGCATCAAGGGCCACACCGTGCTCGCCCTAGCGGGTGTATGGGGTCTCACGGGCCCGCTGGCCAACATCGCTTGTCTCCTATTCATCATCGACCGGGTCAAGCGCCGGACGCTCTTCATTGTCGGGTCCATAGCCCTGACGATCGACATCGCCATGGTGCAGGCCTTTGTGGCCGTTTACGGCGGGACAGACAACGTGGTCGCCAACAGCTTCGGCATTTTTTTCCTCCTCCTGTTCGGAATCCTGTTCTCGCTGTCGTGGAACTCGGGCGCACCCGTGTACACGACCGAGATCTTCCCCACGCAGATACGGGCCGTTGGCGGCGCTATCTCGACCTTCTGGTCGTTTGTCATTCAGGTCATACTTGCGCAGGCATCACCTACGGCCTTAGCTAACGTCGGCTGGCGGTACTACTTCTTCTTCATCGCGTGCAACTTGGCTTGTGCGGTGACGGTGTTCTTCTTCTTTCCCGAGACTAAGGGAAAGACGCTCGAGGAGATCAGCGAGGTGTTTGGCGACGCCTTTGTCAGTGTGCATATGGATGAGAAGCTCAAGACGGCTGGGAACGAGGATGCGACTGTGGAGAATGTCGAGCGCAGAGAAGTAGCTTGAATCTGAGTGGATGGTCGGGTAGGCGTAGGCATTTAGATAATGGATGTCATAGACCTGGGTGACTCGAGAAGAGTTACAGTCTTTAGGTTTTGTGTGGGTGTGTCGTAGCTAACTTGAAGGCCGTACGGAAGCGGGGGATGGCCGGGAAAGGTGGGTACTCCCGGAGCAACGTGGATCCTTTGGCGCTTCTCCGTCCTCAACAAACCTCGGCCTTCAATTGCTCTCATTCTCAACGATCGTTCTAGATCGAATGTCATGCACGCAATATCTCTGTGTCGCAACCGTGCTACCGGCGATTTGGATGGTCGATGGCGAACGTAACATCATCTGTTGGGCATCATGCTTGTTGGGAATCGTTAGTTCGCGAGCGATGTGGACCGCAAAATGCAGCCCAAAAGCTTATTTCAGCCTTGATGCAAATCTTGCCGTCTCCAGCTAATAATCCGTTATTGCCAGAGGCAGCTTCCCTGCATATCCGGGTACACCTGCCAGGTTCGGTTTAGTAGGTACCTCTAGACATTCCGGGACCGATCATTTCGAGCCGCGGCTGCAGGTTTGATCTCATCCTGATGCATGCAACGCAGCTCCTGCCATGTCGATGCACGACCGCCGATGATCGACCCCGCGGGACATGAACTGAAACGGCAGGTAGAACCACGGCAACCGGGATCGTCTATCAATCGAACATCCGGGCATCTCTGCTAGTGTCTTTTTCCCAGTCGTAAGAGATTTACTGAACCTGGCAGTTTTGGACAGCTGAGAAAGAAGCATTTGAGGAATCAGTCCAATGGGATTCCCTCATCTTCCTACCTAGCGCCTTTGGTAAATCTCTTACGACTGGGAAAAAGCTCCTCGTCCATTTCCCCGTTTCCTTTGGCCACGCGCAACAAGTTCCTTGCCAGTGACCATGGCCGGTACCGAGGAAAGCAAGCCCGCACCAGCCGGTGACCTGCGCGAACTGAACGAGAAGCACGACATCCTGTATGTCAGTTCTACCCATGGTATTGAAACCAAGACCGCTGCCATAGCGAAAGATGGCAGCATTGATGCCGAGTCTGCGGGTGAGCGCCTTTCCGACATGTCCCTGGTTGTCATGTTATCGTAAACTGACAAAGGATTCATCCAGAGATCACCGCAGACACCACACTCGACACTCCTTTACAGCTCGTCACCAAGACCCTCGACACATCCGATGACCCAACCGAGAGAATCTACACCTTCCGGGCCTTCGTCCTTGGGCTAGGCTTGTCGGCCTTTGGTGCTGTTCTCGGCGAGATCTTCTACTTCAAGCCACAAACGGTCAACGTGAGCATCGTGTTTCTGATCATGATCGCCTACTGTCTTGGAGAGGCCACTGTCTTGATCCCTCGCTGGGGTCATGTTGGCCGTTTCCTCAACCCGGGGCCGTTCACCCGGAAGGAACACGTTTTCGTCGTCATTATGGCCAGCTCTGCCGCCACCTGTGCCCTCGGAACCGAACAACTTGCCGCCCAGTCTCTATACTACGGTCATCAGCCAAACGCAGCGTCGGCCATCTTCATGCTGTTCTCCTCGCAGTGCATTGGCTATGGCCTTCTCGGTGGCATACGCAAAGCTTTCATCTACCCCACCAAATTTGTCTGGCCATCACAGCTTCCAAATGCCGCACTATTCCAGTCGATGCACTTGAACAAGGAACTCGCCAAGAAACGACTCAGAATCTTCTGGTGCATCTGCCTGGCTGTCATGGTCTGGGAGATTGTGCCTCAATGGATGTTTCCTCTCACCACTGGAATTTCCATCTTCTGTCTCGCCAACCAGAACTCGGCCTTCTTCACGCGCCTGTTTGGAGGAGCCAATGGAAACGAGGGCATGGGCTTCCTTAGCTGGTGCATGGACTGGCAGTACATCGGAGAAAAAGAGTTTACTCTGCCCATGAGTACATTGGTCAACCAACTCATCGGCTACATCGGTTGTATTGCTTTGACCGTGGGCGCTTACTACTCCAATCTCTGGGATGCCAAGAAATTCCCCTTCATGGCGCAGCATTTGTTCACTTCCAATGGGACCCTCTATGACCAGACACAAATCTTGGGCCCAGACAACGAGGTGGATCCAGCTGCTTTGCACGCCTATGGGCTTCCCAGGTTTGCTACTAGTAAAGCTTTGAGTTTGCTGTTGAAGAACATGGGCATTACGGCAGCTGTGGTACATGTCCTGCTTTGGAACTGGCATGACGTCAAGTTCATCTTCACTCCTTTCCGGCCTTCAGCTTTGAAGCAAAACATCAAGAAAGTCGGGACATGGCACCATTCGTCCTTCTGGAAGAGCTTCACCTCTGACGCAGACATCCCTCGCAAAGAATATCCCGGCACCGAAGGGGACCCCCATTACGCCGCCATGCGTGCCTACAAGGAGGTGCCATCAATTTGGTATCTCAGCATCCTCGCCATCTCAATCTTGATTGGCCTCATCTGCTGTTACCAGCAAAAGACTGGTCTTCCCTGGTGGGCCTTCCTCCTTGCCGTCCTTCTGGCCTGGATCTTGACCGTTATGTTTGCGTGCATGTACGGCATTGTTGGGTTCTACTATCAACCTACAAGTGCGGTCCAGATGATTGGTGCTTACATGGTTCCTCGCAGACCGGTAGCAAACATGATGTTCACCCTCTATGGATCCAATGCCCTGATACAAGCCATCCAGATGTTGGGCGATCTCAAGTTGGCACAATATGCGAAGCTCCCACCCAGAGCTACCTTTCTTGCGCAGATCCTTGGAACATGTGCTGGCGCAGTGTTCAACTGGGTTATGATGAACAGTATCGTGGATAATCGGCGTGACATTCTGTTGTCCGTTCAGGGCACCAACATTTGGTCTGGTCAGAATGTACAAACCTACAATGCGCAGGCGGTGGCTTGGGGAGGTGCGGCCAATGAGATTTTGTAAGTTGAGTCTGATCGTGTCATTGACACGTCTGAGATGTGTGCTGACACCAGTACCACAGCGGACGTCACGGAACGTACTGGATGGTGCCAATGGGGCTGTTCTTCGGAATCTTTGCCCCAATGCCATTTTGGATCGGTCAGTCAGCCAAATTATCCCCAAATGGGCGATCAAGTCCTTGATACTAAGAGATGCAACATCCAGGCCACAAGTACTTCCCTCAACTCAAGCTCAACTACTTCAACACATTTATCATCTGCACTTGGCTCGGTTGGTTGTCTGTCGGTATCAACTCTTCGCTTTTGGCATACTTTGTGTTTGGCTTCTTCGCTCAGGGCTATCTCCGTCGTTACCAGCCTGTGCTGTTCGCCAAGTGGAACAACATTATTGCGGCCGCCATAGCCGGTGGTTGTTCCTTGATCATCTTCATCCTCACCTTTGCAGTGGCGGGCGGCAGTGGCAAAGCCAGAGACTTCCCGGTGAGTACTTTCCAACCTCCAATACATACCCGTTTTTCTTATCGATGTTTGTTTACTGACTGGACTTACTGCAAAGAAATGGTGGGGAAACAACATGGATGGTAATATGGACAGGTGCAAGTACCTGAATGGATGAGGTTCTGGCATGGCCGTACGGCGTTCCTCACCTCCCTTGTTCCAAATGAAAGCTGGGAGAATGTTTCGTTACGACTTGGTGGTCAAACTACTTTCTAAAGATGCCAACGATGACATGGCCAGAGCAATCAACTGTCACCACTTTCACTCCCGTCTTCGTCTGGTGTTTCCTTGGACAGATTGTCCTTCTTTCCTGCCTTTCCCGTCAACTCAAGCCAGTTGATCCAGATAACGCCTTGAGATGTCCCTAATGGACTGTCAAAGCCCTCAGGTACATCTGCACGGTGGCGAGCAAGCCCTGCTCACCAATATCTTTCCCTCCGTTCACATCTTCCTCCCCGTTCTCGTCAATAACCACGTACTCCCCATCAATATCCGAGTCCGGACCCTCTGCACCAGGAAGTTCCACCCACACCCAGTCCTTTTCCATGTCGTCAACTTTATCCATATAGTCCCTCATGGCCTTCAACTGCGCCAGAATGCAAAGAATCTTGGCACCATCACCTGAGCGGATCGGGGTAACACCGCTCCATCTGGCCTCGCGAAGAGCCTGCACCTGCATTTCCAACTCTTTCAACGTCTCGCGAGTTGCCGACGAGTATTTGCCTTTGTGAGCATCATGCCAGCGCTGGAGCTGCTCGGAAACCTGGTGGGCGGCTGTTTCCAGGCCGGTGGGTATCGTGTTGCCCGCGACACGTCCATGGTATCGGGGGTTCTGGTGTTTGGCAGAGAACGGCAGCGGGTTGTCGATGGTTTCTTGGATCAAGGAAGGGAGGTCCGGGGTGGCGCAGTTTCTCCTGATGGTGGGAATGTTGGAGTTGGACATCTTGGTGGTGCTTCGCTTGTAACTGGTATTCGTGTTGGTTTGCTCTGGGGGTTTGCAACCGTTGGAGGTCTTTGAATTGTTGTCTGTCAAGTCTGTGTTTCTGGTTGGGGTGGGCTTTGGGATCTGGGAATAACACCTCTTTATATCGAACATCTGCATGTCGTGGATGCGATGTTGCCGTTAGCCATGATACACTCTGGTTGTGTGAGGCTCAATAATTCATACTTCCAGGGTTCGAACTTTGAAGGCGTTCAGAAGAAGCCCTGGTGAAGCTAGCAAACATCATCCATCTAGAGAATGTCCAACGAATGCTGCAAACAGAGTCATCAAGGTCCCCTTGCAGCAATAACTGGGATGTTCGGTGGGTACCTTCTATTCATGTTCTCAGAAAAAAGGAAGTCAAACAGCCAATGGTCGTTGTGCACTTATAAGGCTGGCGGCTTTGTCAGCTTGGCAGGGTGGCAGGGTACTCTGACTCGTACTCTCAACGACACAACGATCAGGACCAACAGACCGGCACTCTCGAGATGGACATTCCATACGAAGACATCATTTGGTCCGCAACCGCTCGACTTCGGTTGAATGACATTGTTAGCAAAGTTTCCCAAGTTCGGAGCGACTATGCGTTGTGGAACGAGATGCGTGAAGTAGAACACGGCATTGAGCAGGACTTTGGAAGATTGCAATGTCTGTTGGGCATCATGCTTGGGTACCTCCAACCGAGACACTTGTCGTGGGCGGCATCATATGAAGCCAAGGTTGATGCCGCTAGACATAAAGTGGTGGAAACCAACTTTTGTTAAGGAGGTCAGCTTGAGTGTTGAGGGCAAGGCAAGGATCGCAAGGTCAGAGGTACGAGATTAGTGGTCCCCGAATGCCAGCTGGACGATGGTGCGATGGCTGGATGGTTAGGTATTGTTTGTGACGTTTCTCCTATGATTCACGAACCGTCGGGGATTTGGAACGTTGATGTTGCCTCCTGCCGGGGTCGGTGCTGCGAAGTCTCCGCCAAGACTGGCAACAGTTGCCGGCCGGGATTTTGCCGGGAAGCATACGGCAATACCTCAATTCTCTTTCAATCATGGCTATCCAAGTACGCGTTTGTTTGACTCGCAAAAATCATCCATTTCGTTAACTGTACGTAACTGGGACAAGAAGCCTCCCCTATCCCCCGCTTCCTTCCTCACCTCTATTCAGAACCTGTTCTAACTCAAGCGTATAGTGCGACTGCCCGACGAACTCCTCTCCTTCTCAAGCTCAACCGAATCAGGCGTTGCCGCCCCGACCGCCGTCATGATGCATGTGCCCACTACCGCAGCGCTCCTCGACAATTGGCAGCTCGCCCGGCCCGAATACCGGCCTTGAGAAGCGGTTGTACGCGACAAACGTCTTGTTGTCGTTGACCTTGTCATTGACAGGCGTTGGCACGCGAACAGACTTGCGACGCACCACGACCGCATCGTCTATAATCGGCTTGACACCGCAGAACTTGTAGATCAAGTTGAGCCCCGGAATCGACAACCCGTGCACCACGATCGAGAATAAGACGAGGAAATACACGACCGGAATCATGACGCGCACGAGGTGCGTCTCTTCCTCGTCGCCGCGGCCCACCTCGGGGTACAAGTGGCGGGTGTGCTCAAGGTAGAACACAGCGCCGGCACCGATAGGACCAAAGTAGCCCATGAAGAAGGCTTCCTTGTAGTTCTTGCAAACGTTGGGCATGAACTTGTACATGCCAAGGATGGCGGGGATACGGCGGAAGAGGAGGACGAGGGAGCCAAGGCCCATCAGGCGTCCCCACGTCAGGCCGGTGGTGCCGGGCTGGTGGAGCTCGCTCCACGGCATAATGGTACCGATGTACATGAAGCCGCCAAAGTTGAGCAAGACGTCCATGCAAGAGTTGACCTCGTCATGGCGTGCTTCGGTCTCGCGGAGGGACTCGCCGTCCCAGTTCATGGCGTTGCCAGCGACAAAGCAGGCGAGGAGGTCATCGGTGCCGAGCATGCCGCAGATGCCGACGAAGAAGAGGCCTAGAGCGGTAGGGTAGAGGAGGTAAGACTCGGAGTCAACCCATTTCCTGTTACGTGTCAGCAGCAAGATGAACCTGGTCTAACCAGCGAATCCTGGCAGGAAGAGCGGCTTCTTGAGTTGAGACACACCTGTGCAAACCAAACTTGAGAGCCTTTCCAACCACGAACCCAACTAGAACACCGATCGCGACAGACATAAGCACAATGTACAGCCACGTCTCTACCACCCAGTTTCCGATCGCGACGCCGACGCCTCCGCCGAGCCTGCCCACTCCTTCCGCACTTCGAGCGAGCACCTCGGCCGCCGCCGCCGCGCCATGTTCACCAGAAGAACCATCGCCATTGGCATGCCTCATCAAGTACACAGCCAACATCAGGAAAGGGAAACCAAAGCCATCGTTGGCGCCTACTTCGCTCGATATGATCTCACGCAGATCACGAGCCACAAACTTGTCCGCGAAAGGACCCTTCGCAATGGCCTGACTGAGGATGGGGTCTGTGCAAGTCACACAGCTAGCAATAACTAGCGCCGACAGGAGGCTAAGGTTTGGTACCGTCGCCACCATGCACAGCGTCGTGCAGAGCCACATGATGGTCATGATGGGGAGCAAGCACAAGGCCATCTCCTTCCATCGGAAGAGCTGATACTTGGCCGGAAGCTGGTAACCCGCAATGACTAGTTGGGCGCCGATCATGATGCGGGTCAGGCCGAGAGTGATTGCTGATGTCTGCTCGGGAGATGGCCAAGAACCCCATCTTGAAATGTCCAGGATTTTTTGTTGTTGTTGTTGTTATTTTTAACGTCTACTTCCGCCTCCCGTAGGGCATGAGACGTGCCACACCGGTGAATCTAGCGTACAAAAATAGGAGCAGTGCCCCAACTGTCCACCAAAACCATTAACCCGAGGGCAACCCAAGGCCTA